>WNYC01000059.1:30310-253405 GCA_021396375.1 Sporothrix mexicana | reverse complement strand
TACAGTGGCAAATTCTGTCGACACGTCAAAAGAGTACCCGCCAAGGGGGACCTTTAATACACAACCTACTTTGTACGTCGTATTCTCTCACACTGTTTCTGACTCGAGGCTTGCTTCGTTGGCAACTTTTAATACAATATCTGCCGTTGTATAGCGTAATATTTCTGTTTAATATTGCAGCTCGCTCTTGCCTTCGGTGTTTCTTCGCTGTCTCGCGCCTTCCTTGTTAATAACGCCGCTCTTTCCGCCGCTGAAGAAAGATTGAGTTTTGCGCGGAAGACGAAACAGGAAGGAACGATGGAGATGGCAAAAACAAAGGCGCATCTTGCACGGTGCGACATCGCGGGACACACAGACGGCAAGAGCTGCAGATTCGTCAGCATTAACAACATGCGACCCAGCAGGCCACCCCCAAGAGCTTCTGCTTTGTAAGTACATCGAGTACAGGCAGTCAGTCAGGCACTTCACTAACATGTGAGGTTCCTTTCTTGGATGTGGCGTCTGCAGGCCGCCACATTGGCCTTCTGGGTCTGTCTTTGGACCTGGCTGTTGGGCGATGATTGCTCTTCCCGCTGGAGCCTCCAACTCCTTCTTGCGCATCTCACGGGGTCCACCACACCTCCTTGCTCAATCCCGTCTTTGCTAGAATTTACGAGTACATATGTCGTGCACACGGAGTTTATTCGTGCAAGAATTACACCCTCCACCCATTTGGCCGCCCACAAGTGCCATTTCGCAGCCGGATTTCTGGAGTGGTGGTGCCTGCCCACTTGGACACCCCAGAGCTGCCGGGAAGCTCTTTCCCGATATTCCTCACGACGTACAGTAAGATGAGGCTCGCATGACTCCACTGGGCACCACTTCCCCCAGGGCACCAGGAGACTACGCCAGAAGACATCAGAAAACATCCACAGAAGACCACGAAAGAACCACAAAAAAAAACAAAAAAGCGACAGAAGATCAGGACGGCACACGTCGACGGTTGCGCTCCTTCCCTATTTGGATAGCTTATAGCGGCCACTTGTCGTCTCGCTCGAATGGCGCCCGGGCCGGTGTTTGGATGGGCTTGAATCTGACACTGTCGTGTCTTGCATTTCCCCCTCTTTTTCTGTTTTGTTTCCTCGTGTGCTTTTTGTTGAATATTGTGAGTATTGTTGAGCTTGACTCCTCCCCCCTTTGCCTCCTCTTGGTTGATCTTTGGTTGTGAAAACTGTAGTTTTTTGGTCCTTACGGCTAGGGAAGAGGTAATATTCTTCCGCAACCGCTTGGCAAAACCTTGCTCTCTCACATGTCAAAAAGTCTTGTCAACTGACAGTCTCGACGTAATAATTCCAGGGGTAAAACTGACCACGCACAATACGCTACGTCGTACGCACGGCTAAAGAAGGGGACTGTGACAGGGGGGTTGTCATAGCCTCCTTCCTGCCCTCGTCAAAGTACTTGTGATCTTGTCGGGGCCTTTTGTTCTCGTGGGAGCGGACGGGAGACCGCCGCACAATACAACGTTTTCTCGTTGGACCCAGTGGACTGTGCTTCTGTCGAAGATTGTCCTCATGGTATTTTATTATTATTATTATTATTTATTTTCTTCGAGGGCCTGGGCTTCGGTTAATGGTAGTTGGCCTGCAGCATCGCATGCTGTTACATTGGCACTACATCCTGGACCAAGGGAGGCACTGACCCAGGGGTTCGTTTCTTTGGTTCGATGTTCTCTGGGGCCTGGCCGTGGAAGAAACGAAGAAGGGGCAAAGAAGAGTACAGCGAAGGCCCAAAGCCCAATTAAACACCCCCAAAGCGCAGAAGCTAGAAGCCTACCGCATCCTCCCACAGAATTTGCTCTTTTCCTCTTTCCACCCCCTTGGATACTTCGTCCGAGGTAAGGCCACCAATCAAAATACATGCACTCGAGCTAGAGTGGGTTCTCTTTCACTGGCCAGGAGGGGCATCCGCGCTGGGAGGAAGTTACGACGCCCTCCTCTGAACTGCAGGTGCTCGAGGTGCTCTGTCGGCCTGTCACTCATTTTTACTTCCATGCACTCGCTGCAGTACCACAGTAACTCTCCAGTGATTCTCTGCTGAGTCGTTTCGCCCCCTTCCCGCTAGAAATCTACTGGCAATTTTAGGGGACTTCTGGAACTTTTCTGGCAGACCAAGATCCAGGAAGAGGCCACTGGAACCTTTTCCAGGTAACACCCTCTCATTCCACACCTTGACCAGGCTCGCCTACTTGCTTCCTGCCGGACGGCAAATGCGCAATGCGACAGCGGGTAGCCAGGCTCTGCTGCCGACTTTGAATGCGAGAAGCAATTTGCGGCATCTTTCGTGGGGCCACTGCAATGGCCGAAATGTTCTGCAAAGATAAACGATGGGATGAAAGATGGTTCTTGATAATGAAATAACAAAACAATATCTTGACGTATAATTACTCCGCAGATATCTTGCAAGGCTGCAGATGGTACTAGGTATATTTTGACAATAAATGATGCACTTTCGTGAGGCTCCAGAGGCTCACCATATCTTTGCGCGAAGGAATAAATGCTCACTGACCATTTGGAAACCGCGGCCGTTCGACCAGGCTCATTCTGTGCTGGTATCGATGATCCTTACAGCGCTCTCGCAAAAAGGACGGCAGGGGCGTCTTGATCAGCTACTACTACAGAACGTTAGAATGTGATGCTCATGTGAGGTTTGAATGTTCAGCGTCTGAATTTGCATATCTCCCTCAAATGGAAATGGGTTACCATTCGATGTTGGTTGACCAGACGTTGGCAGTCGTTTTCTGACCAATGACGGGACGCCCGCAGACATTGGTTGCTCTGCGGACAACAGTTCTGACGCAATGCTGCTCCAAAAGTCTGATGCCTGAAGCTCCTTGTTAATCCCTTGAAGCACATACATATGCTTACAGTAGCGCCATTCCGAGCAACAGAGTGCATGTTTGGATCTGCGAGGAGATGCATTAACATGCCCAAATAGGCAGTCTGTTAAGAAGTTGCACCACTGCACGTCCAGCAATTTCAACGAGGATTAACTAATGTAGGATTATTATGTGGGAATATTTTATCTGTCGTTCAGTGCTTGCAAGTGAGCAGTATTACCTGCTGGGCTCCTTCCTTTACAGCCGCCAAAAAGAACAACTGGCCATGCCTGGCAATCCCAACAAAAAGACAGCGATGGCAGGAGCCCGAGGAGTGATTGCCTGAGCATGCAACAGAAGGAAGGAGCGCAAAAGGGTCAAATTTGGGAAAGAGGGTGGGGGTTGTCGTACAATGGAGCCCAATCTGCCTCCTTACAACAGACCAGGCCGTCTTTTTAGGTGGGCAAAATAGCTCGGGCCTTTCAAGATCCGGTTCTTCCTCTTGTCCAACGGTGCCGTCGAGTCGTTCGAGCAAGCATTCAAAGCCGCAAGAAATGCCGGCAGTCAACGGCCGGCTGGCAGATCTTACCGAAAACGACGTCGTGAGAGATGAAGAATGAATAAAAAGGCAAATGGTAAGAAGACAGTCAAGACAAAGTCACAAAGGACAAAGGACCTGGCTAGACTATTGCTGTCAAAGATACTGATCTCAGATCGGATGGATAGGACTCTTGCTGTTCTTTGTGCTCCCATAGATGTAATTTGTTCCTTTTGCGCCTGTTTTTTTTCTTCTTCTGTGTCTCGTGTCTCGCGTGTCTCTTGTGTCTTTGGCTTCATTGGTCTTTTGTCTTCTGCTCACAGCCCCAAACCCTCAAAAGGCAGCCTTTTTTGTCCTCTTGCATCAAAGCTAGTTTACAAAGGGCAAAACCATAACGTCTGGATCCTTCGTGCGCTGGGACGGAGTGAAGGCCCGCTGGAGGCCCTGGGCTGCATATCCTGGTCCTTGGGCAAATTGCCCACATGTACGAAATATGTCGTACGGAGTATGTCGTATAGCGTACGATGTTATGTTTCCGTCGCTGTTGTTAAACCTCGCAGAGACGACGTCAGTAGCCCTGTGAAAAGCAGTTAACAGCTGCTGATTTCACGTTATGCGGCCGCCACGCGGCCTGGCCAGCGGGCTATCATGCAAGATGCTTCTTTCCTTTTCTAACGGGCATCTGGGCGGCACTTTCCTTCTCCCTTTGCCGCTATAGAGTATCTTTGTATTTTGCGTGTCTCGCACGTATCCAAAAGTACTCTTGTCGAGTCGTCGCAGGCGGCGGCTTCTACAGATGTGGAGTCAGCAGTTGTTCCGCAAGCTTCCGCGGGCATGCTAGTCGACAATTGAGCTTCTGGTGCTGTGACCAGCCTCGCGGTGATAGCTTGCCCAGTAAGATACAAAAAGGATACTTGCCAACAATTATCATCTCATAATCAGTTCAGACACTCGCACCTGACATTTTCCCTAATTTCGTCATGGCCGCCTCCCATAAGTCCCATTAGCCTGGCCGTGCCTTCCTAGCAGGAGGGTAGAACGTCTATCGAACACAACCTTGACCACCCCTGCAACTGCCTTGCAGCTTCCTTAACCACATTCCTTCCCCGCGTTTAGTTGACCTCCTCCCTTCCACCTCTCTTCCTGCATGGTTCTTTCCATTTCTCGTAGATGAAGAGTTTGGCTAGGAACGCGGTTCTTTGGCAAGGAAAGCGTGGACGACACGGAATTCCACAACATCCCCTAAAACAAATCCCCATCTCCTCGCCGCCCTCCAATCCCGCCTCATCCCATCTTTTCTTCCATCCCCACTCTCCACCACGCGAGAGCCACGCCCCTGAAACTTCAATCCCATTTCTCCCAGCACTCGTTGCTTAGCCTCACGACAACGTCGTCGCCGTTGTCATCATCTCTCCCCAGCACAGCCGGCGCATTGGCTTCAGTGAAACGAACACCTCTAACAAGGCAGCCTCCTTTTGTTGGGCCTCGACTCGGGCAGGACTTTCACGTTCTCGCATTCATGTTCTCACCTACACACATTCGCACACAGCCTCGCACCCAGAACACGTAAGTTTGATATCTGACATCGCATTTGACGACTGCATTCTCCAATCTACGCACTCCTCCCACATTCGACCCTCACCCCGGCACATATATGCAGCCCAGCTCTCATGGCAGCCCATGCAACGTCTTTGGCCACGCACACTCCCTCTATTTCGCTTTCGCTGGTGTCCAGCTCATCCTTCCTGTCCGCCCCCATTCATGGTCGCACACAAACGGCACCCAAAACCTTTTCCATGGCCTATCATAACCAAGAAAAAGAATTAGATGAAGACCAAAAGGAACCAGAATTGCGTTCGCTGGACCTGCAGCCTTGCACATCGTGGAAAGCGAGGAATGAAAGACCAAATAGACTCGTTTCCCACACCCCTGTCCTGCGCTCGTCAACTGGATGGCCCCTGGTCTTTTAACTTGCCCACAACCAGACACATAGGCGCATTTGCTGTTGCTTGTTCCATCTCCCTTACACAGTCGCCCCCTTTGTGCTGCCTCCGTTTTCTCTGTTTCTTTTTTGCTTTGCGCTACTTTTCTTATTACATCGTTTTCCTGCCTTTCCCTGTTATTTTTGAGCTTCTTCTTTTCTTTTTCTACGTGCATTGCAAAAATACCAACTCACGGGACGTCGTGCATACAGGATTTTCATCACTGCAACGCTCTTTCGTGTTTCCCAGCATATTCTCAAGTCGAACCAAGCAGACGTTTTTTAGGGATCAAAGGCCGTGTGTCTGTTTCCGCTACCACTCCAGGTCGCTCATCCTTTTATTGTCTTTGAGCAGCATCTTCGTTTCTTGTCTGCCGTTCTTCCTCCAGCATTTTGCGACGCACCGCACTGTAAGCCAGCATTGGCTGGCTCCTCACATGTGGGCTGCTCCAATAATCCCTGGGACTGATCGACGGCTGTGGTTGCACATCGGTTGCTTGGACTCTTTGAGAGGGCTGTTGAACAGACTCGAGACACACCCTACTACGACGGCTAGCGATCCTGTGTACACTCCGTGGCCCCTCCCCTTCGCCATATTTCAGCGAGGCCCTCACGACACTCCACTTCCGTCTCAAGGTATGCCGTCAACAGACATCGGAGAGTTTGTTATGCCCTCTGCTTCTATACCCAGCACTTTCTTTGCTCGTATTTTATTGCTTCATCCCATTGTCCCTCCGTCTTCCCTACCGTCGATTTTTGCGCCTCTGCATCTTCTTAATCGGCAGTTTGCAGGTTCAATACATGCTGCTTTCGTTCCCTCCTTGGCGCTGAGCTTGGCTGTCGCAACTCGCTGGCCGTAAAATCCACTACCCCTACAAAGCATCGCTCTAGTCTCCTCACCCCAGTCTCAGCTTCCATCCCACTCCAAGATACACGCCCCCCTCTCGTCGCCTCTCTCGTCCCCCATCTTATGTACTATTACCCCATACGCTCTCATCAAATCGTCAAGCTTGCCATAGTGTCACTGCAAATATACAACCTGTTCAACATTTTGCCCTCCACGCGTTTATTTTCTCGCCTCTTGCTTCAACGCCGTTTTCTGTTAAGTTCCACCATTTCTAACTGCTGTTGCTTTACAAGACCGCGGCCAATTCCGAATTGCGACCCTCTCCTGTCAGCTGTAGCTCGCTGAGGGACATCATAAAATAAGTGAGCAGAAACACCAAGACCACACCACCAAGCGGCCTGGCCTCCTCCCCTCCCTCCATCGCCTCTTCCCTCCTGCACTAGTATGTCGCTCTTGGTATTCCCCCCTCCAGCCAACACTAGTACTATTATTTCGCCGCCATTGCACTGCACGAATTACAAACGGACATGACATTGCGCTCTCCCTTTCTGTCAATACCGACGCTTACGCTCCCACGACCTACGTTTCTTTCTTCCCCAATCCCTTTTCGCTTTTTGCCTCCACGACTTTAATTTTTTCTTATCTTTTCCTTTCGGACCTCACATATTGACTTTGCGACCCAAAGCGCGTTCGCTTTCAGCCTTCATCCACCAGTGCAGCACAGCTTTCGCGCACGATATTCTACGAGTGGATGTAGATCTCAATAAGAGCCTCGAATCTCTGCAGTCCCGCCGGCGCATTGCGTGACGCCCGGTGCTCGACCTTTCGAACAACAGAGACAACATCGACGGAAAGAGGCCTTCTCTGTGCCTGCACAACCATCATCAGCAGCACGACATCGTGCATATACCACACGCAAACATGGCGAACAATGACCCGACAGAACGGCGCATCCTGCCACAAAGCTCACAGATGAGCTCCTTTTCCTTTGCGCCCTCTGCGTACCAACAGCAACCACAAGAACCCCAACAGAGAAGTGAGTTGTTCTTGTTTTGGTTAGAACGACAGAGGACAGCTGGCAGAGGCAAATGGCGAATGGCAAACCATAGCGAGTGCAGCAATTGCCCATTCTTTCCGCGCTACCAATGTGTGCAAGTGCATACATAGGAGAGGGCGTGCGCTGGGAATGATTGATCGTGGATGAAGGGCTGTGCGCTGTTAGACGGAAACTACATATCTGACAACATTTCCCGTACAGACTATGTCTTTGTCGACGAACACAACCGCCATAAACGACTCAAAGGTAAGGCAAACAACTACAAAGCTGTGCGACTATAAGGGGTCTGCCAGAAATCACTGACCGTGCCCTTTGTGTATCTACAGTGATGCGGGCCTGTGAAGGCTGCCGGCGAAGAAAGATCAAGTGTGATGCCGCAACAACAAATACATGGCCCTGTTCAGCGTGTGTTCGGCTGAAGCTTCAATGCATACGCCCGACCGGATATGACGGATCTACCGACGGCCAGGGCTACGAGGACCAGCCGCAACCGCAAGTACAGATGCAGCAGCAGCAACAACCGCAGCAACCGCAGCCGAATCTACAGCCGCAATCTCAGCAAATATTGCCACCCCAGCAGCCGCAACAGCAGGCTCTTTACAACGCCCCCTTGGACTTTCGGCACCATCAGCTCGATACCGTTGGAGTGCCTGTGCCTGACGACACGAAACCACCACAAGGCATCTACGGAGCACAGACGATCAACTATGCATCACCAAATAGCGCCGCGCCATCTCTAACCCCGGGCATGTACAGCCAGGTTCCGTACCAGGGCCAGTCGCCTTCCGGACTCCAGTACACAACAGGGCCTCCGCCAATGGGTCTTGTAGACACGACGACGTACACTGTCCCGCATGATGTATTCCCAACGCCGCCTCTGCAGCAGGGCTCGCACGCGCAATCACCCTCCGACTCGGCCTATGTTACAAACGACGACCAGGCCAACTATGCAAGCGGTGATCTGGCCGATTTACTCGGTAATTTACGGATGAACGAGGCCGGTTCGGCACCCTACCTGAACAACCGCATGCTCAAAGGCAGGCCCGGCAACGAAGAGACGCCTGCAGTTGGCGACGATGACGACGACTATAAAAGCTCCCTGCCCCCACTAGCATCAGGCCCTGGACTCAAAATTCGCATCCCACACGAGCTCATGCCCGACGACGACACGATTTTGCAATATTTTGACCTCTATTTCACCAATGTTCATCCTTACGTCCCAGTCCTTGACAAGAACATTTTCTACCAGCAGTGGCGGACAAACCGGGAAGCAATCTCACCGTTGCTGATCGAAGCGCTACTGGCTATTGGTGGCCGACTGGCCGACGATCCGGCCCAGGGACAACAATGGCTCGCACTTGCGACAAGACATGCGGACTCGTTTATGGACGTTCCTAGACTGAGTACACTGCAGGCGCTTTTGGTTATGCTGAAGGCACGCGAAGCTGCTCCGAAGCGTGGCTACTACTACCGGTCGTGGATGGCCATCGTTCAATGTGTGCAAATGGCCAAGGATCTTGGACTCGACGAGCATTATGCCGATCACAAGGCTGGACAGCCATGTGGCTCGACTCCGGCGGAATGTTTGATGAAGACACGCATATGGCAAACAATCTTTGTCTGTGAGGTTATGATCGGTTCTCCCCAGGGCCGGACTGATCTCTCTGTGATGGAAGATTCTGTTGACGTTCGCGAACCGCTTCCAACGCCAGGCGTTGCCGAGACGGATATGCAAGTGTCGCGGAACTTTGTTTACTTCACACGCATTGTCTGCAACGTGTCTCGTATGAACCGCATCTATGCACGCCTCAAGCGGAACAAGGACTGGGGAGGCGACCCCGAGTTTACCAAGCTGAACCCCCTACTTCACGCTTGGCCCAGAGAGCTTCCGGCCGCCCTGAACGTCACATTCCCGAATGACGGGACTCCGCCGTGGCTCGCCTCATCCTTCATTGGCAACATGCACTCGTACTACTACCTCAGCATCCTGCTTCTGCACCGTCCGCAGCTGCAGGCTCTCAACCCCTCGTCACCCGACGGTCGGTGGAAGCAGCACATGATGGTCTGCTACTCCTCGGCTAAACTCCTCTGCCGACTGGAAGAGTCGATTTTACAGTCTTTTGGCCTGAATGGCCTTCAAAACATGCAGCGCGGTATCAACTTCACAATCTATTCGGTCTTAACCTCGATTCTTGTGCATCTGGTACGGACCCGCCCTTTCTTTGTTTACTTCTTTGCATTGTGCATTCCTTGATTTTCCCTGTTTAGATTTGCCGCCGTCGAACAGGGCAAATAGCTAACAACTCAGGTCGCCATAACATCGCCTGACCCCGACTTCAATACCGATGCCCGCGAGTACTTTACGAGACACATGCGAGTCCTGGAGAAGTGCATGAACGCGTGGCCGATGGCGGATATGCAGCGGCAAATTGATGCTATGCGTGAAGCCTTTTCAGCTGATGTCAGGAAGCCTTTTGTGCTGAAACCTACGTTCCCGTATGGTAGTCCGTCTCCCTCTGCCAGCCAGCCCACTCCGCCTCATCAACAGGCTGGAGCCAGTGGTGTGACGACCCCAACGGCCACGAGTTTTCGTCCCGACACTATTCGGACTCAGTCTGTCGACCAGATCATCCAGCAGCACCAGCAACAGCAGCAACAGCAGCAGCAGCAGCTTGCTTCCGCCCTGTCTCAGGCTCACCCCTCGTCTGGTTTTGTCGGCCATCCTCTCTCGCCGCCTGTCTCGGTCGGTGCGTCCGACTTGAAGCCAATGGGAGGCTCGCCTCTTACAGGAGCCTCGCTCGGTATGATTTCTGCGGTCACAGAAGCCCAGGCGCCCCACGGCCTGGCCAACAACATCAGCCTGGCAACCGCTTCTGGTTGGAACCCAGCGAGGATCTTTGAGTATGTTTTGGCCCTTTCTGGATTTCTATTTGCAATGCCATCAGTATATCAGTGTCGCTAACGGTTTTTCTTTAGCCAATGGAACACGACTTTCGGTACGCCCCAAGCCACCCAAGCCAATTCAACTACGTCGCAGACCAGTGCTCTAAGTGCCCCTTCGTCTTCAGGTTCCGCCGAAGTCCCTACGCTCCAGGACATCCAAGCCGCCCAAGCCGGCCTCGCCATGAATCCCAACGCCGTCTCCGCAGCCTATCCCCCGGCCCCCATCCCCGCCCAGCATACGTTTGTCACCCCCGCCATGTGGCAGGAGTCCGTTGCCAGCGTCTACGAAGGTGGGCTCAAGCGTAGCTGGGATTACGACCAGTAAAACGGCGGAAATTATCGACAAAGCATTGATTAGATAGGGTTCACGGTCGCACGATTGGGTGTGGCCGGATAGAACTTTATTTCGTCGCTTGTTTTTTATTCTTCTTTCCTAGCGTTTACATAAAGAACGACCCCCGTACTCTTTTCGCATATCTCTCTACAAGAACGATCTAGGCCCCCTCTTTCGAACGAACATTTTCCTTTGTCTTATATTCGCCCACTCTCTTGATGATATCTACTTGGTATGCAGAATGCTATTTTTATGCTGTCCCGAAACATTAACGACAGAAAGATCTTTTTTTTTTTTTTTTGCTTTATTTCCCCAGAGATTTATTTCACATTTCTCTCGCATTCCTTACTTTTCCTTTACGCGTCACATTTTTATTTCCTCCATATATTTTCCGCACACTTTTTTGATGTCCTTGGGTGTCTACGAATGGTTTTGCTCACTGCATCTACGTTTTTGGAAACATATTGAAACGGACATGTACACAAAAAGGCATTCTCTGTTTTATTCTTCATCTTGGGTGATCTACGGACACAGCGAGCACATTCATATAGCAGTGCCTGCTATTTTCTTGGGAGTTATCTATCTGGTGACCATATATCTCATTATTTTATGTATTAGTATCTGGGTCTTGTCTTGACGGCTCTGTTTTCCTACGTTTCTTTTTTGGATACCAATACACCTTTTCCTGGTCCAACTATGCTTCACGTGTCAATGAAAATGCTCATGTTTCTTGGTGCTGAGTAGCATGAAGAGACGAAGCAAGAAGAATCAATATACATGCGTCTCTACAGATCGCAAGCTTTTATTCTATATCAAATACGTCCATGTGTGCGGGACCAACCCTTGCACTTCGACCATGATCCAACTATGAACAACGACCAAATTGACCGAGACTACAAAGCATTGTTGTCTGGCTGACGAGCCCGACGCCCGATGATGACCAGCAGATCTTCCCAAGCCCAGCTGAACTGCACGCCGCGCGTATTGTTTCCAGGCGGTGCTCCAAAATGGGTGGCCTGTTTCTGGTGGACAAAGGGAAACTGGTTAGAAGTGACAAAGTATTTGGATGACTGTTTCGTGGGCGCGGCTGTCCCTGGAGTCGTTTTTGTGGCAGCGGCTGCAGGAGTGGCGGGAGTGCCAGCAGCTTTTGCAGCTCCTGCTGCATCTGTTGCCAAAGCCGAGGCCTGGGTGTCGATAAAATTGACGATCCGCAGCCGCTCGTGCGCAGGGATCAGATCACCAACGTTCACAGTTGCCAAGCGCGGACGGCCAATGAGGTTGAGAGTGGTAATGTCCATCTGCGTGTTGGCGGGGATATTGCGAACAAAGCGACGAAGCAGCTCACGATCTGGATGGCGAGCATAGGCCGGAAGACGCAGATGGATAAAGACGACAAAGGGCGTGGACGTATACGAGACAATGATGAACGGAACAAGGCCGCAAATTGTGACTGCAATGTTAGACAAGGGACTGCCGTTTGAGAGACAGAGAGAGAGAGAGAGAGAGAGAGACAGAGGGAAAAGACTGGCCACATACCTCCTAAGATCTGCCACAGCGGCTTGTCGGCGGCAAAATAGGCAGGCGCGACCAAAAAGGTAAAGAAAGCCAGGCCAAACAACGTGGTCACCTTGAGGCAAGCCAAGAATGTTGTCCGAGGCGTGCCGGCATGGTAGATGAGAAGCCGTTCGGGGTCTGCTCATGTTAGTCGAGCTCGGTATGAGATGGTTGGACGGGGAGATAAAAACCTACATCGTTTTGGGCCTTGTGCTGCTTTGGGAGCGTTAGAGGCGAAGTGCCGCGACGAGAATGCATCTCTTCGAGCGAAAGTTCTTCTTAAAGAGCGGAGAATAATGGATGAGGGTGTGTGAGATAGAGGGGATGAGGATAATGAGGATGAGAGGGGTTTGGTTCGTGATGAAAAGAACGACTGAGACGGAAATGAAGGTGGATGAGAAGGGGAGGTAAAAGCCCGGCGAATGGCCCCTATGGAGGACAGCCGGCTGGGGCCTGGTCGTATCATATAAGACCAGAAAGCCATCGTTGTTATTTGTGTTATTTGGACGAACAAATGGCTGGGATCGGATTTATGAAGCTCTCATATTTGTGAGAGGTGAGAAGAGAGGTGAGATTTGGCTACAGCGTATTCAGTGTAGGATTTCCCCATAATGCCACTAGTTTCAGCGGTTGGTGTATTATGTAATCGGACTGAACCAACAGTAAACACAACAGGCAGGATGAGTACGAATTTATGCCTAGAAAACATGGGAATGGGCAGGAAAAGGCAAATTCTCCGTGAGTTTTTATAATGCCATTTATCGGACCAAACGACCTCATAGTTTCGCATTTGTTACATGGCATCTGTCCTGCTTTCTGTGCTGTTCTTCTGAGGTTGCTTTTGAGGGCCGTGATTGGCTAGCGCCTGCAGCAGTGGCAAGAGTGGATTTACAGGCTCCAGCTCCTGCCTCCTCAACTCTCATCTCACAACACCTTGAACTATATCAAAACAAACCTCACAACACACTATTCTGTTTTGCACCACATACACCATGGTGAAGCCACTCACATTCAAGGGCGACAAGAAGGTCAAGAAGCGCAAGCACCGCGACCGCGACCGCGACCGCGACCGCGATCCGGGCGAAGAGTCGCGCAAGCGCAAGGTAGTGGAGGTTGCTGGCGGCGACGAGACAGTCGCCGATGACGACACTTGGGTTTCGGCTGAGGCATTTAGCGATGTCGCAGGGCCCGTCCTAATTGTCCTCCCCGGGACGAGCCACACGAAACCGTCGGCCCTCGCAAGCGACGCCAACGGCAAGGTGTTTGCCATGCCAATCGAGAACATTGTCGACGGCAACCCTGCTAGTGCCGAACCCCACGATGTGCGTCAAGTTTGGGTGGCGAGTCGCGTGGTCGGCACAGACCATTTCCTGTTCAAGGGCCACCACGGCAAGTACCTGGGCTGCGACAAGTACGGGCTGTTTTCGGCGACGTCAATTGCAGTGTCGCCGCTCGAGTCTTTTGTTCTAGTCGATGCAGCCGCTACAACAGCACAAAACAAGGACGATACGCCGCCAGAACCGGAAGTCTTCCAGATCAAAACACTCCGAGACACCTATCTATCAGTACAGCCGCCAAAGAGCGCCGCAGCTGCGGCAAAAGCCGATGCTGTGCCTGATATCCGCGGCGACGCAACAGAAGCAGGCGTCTACACAAGCATTCGCATCCGTATGCAAGCTCGCTTCAAGCCGCGCATCAAGGCGTCCAAGGAGGAAAAGGCACGCGAGAAGATTAGCCGACGGGAGCTCGAGACGGCCGTGGGCCGGCGGCTCGAAGACGACGAAGTCAAGCTGCTAAAACGGGCGCGACGCGAAGGCGACTATCATGAGCGACTTCTTGATCTCAAAGTCAAAGGAAAGAGCGACACGTACGCGTAAGACGGAGGCAGTGGGAGGTCATGTACGAATGCACTGCATTTCAGCTGCGCCATTTTTATTTCAGCTTATTGTTCACGGATTTTAATGGCATACATCGGGATATATTTACGGGAAAAAGATACAGATCAACAGTCGAATAAAAGGCAACGATACCCTTCACTTTTTTTGGTCTCAACCACAGCTAGAGTTACGCCGGTGGCCGCCATGCGCGCACTTTGCCATCCTCGCCGCACGTGTACACCACCTGCTGCTCGTCAAACACGCAGACGCCACGCACAATCTCAGAACCGTGTGCGCCAGGCAGTCCGACAACAGAATCCAACGCAAAGGACCAGCCGTTGCCCTTTGTGAGATGCACCAGCTGGAACATTTCAGAGCTAGAAGGATGTCAGAATTTGGCGTGTCACTGGCAGTTTTTGGAGTTTTGGGAACTGGGATGAGAACGTACTCTTGTGAGCCTGCACCAATGACGGCACCTGCCTGGCCTCCAGACTTGGGCAAAACATTGGCCACATACTGGCAGTTGATTGCCTGACGGACATCGCCAAAATCACGCGTCGCCGAGCCGGTTTCACGGGCCTCTGCCAGGTCGTAGAGCGCCAGTTTCTCGTCGTGCGACAGCGCGTACACTTCCGTGTCGTTTAAAAACCCGGCGTGGTGGATCGATGCGCCGTGGTTGAACGCCTGGATCACCACTTCGTCCTCGTCGGCAATCTGGGTGTCGCAAACATTAACGAGGCCGTCTGTTGAGCCTGACAGAAGAATGTGTGCGTTTGTTGGGTGGAAGTTGAGCTCCGTCACGTCGTCGCTGTGCACGTCGTTGTACCGCACCTTGGGCGTTGGGCCCGCACGAATGTCCCTGTTTTGTTAGCAGTTGAAATCAAAACTTATTTTTTGTGGATGAGATATTCAAACTCAAACTCACCAGATGACAATCGATGCTTGATAATCGACCAGTTCCGTTCCAACAGCCACAGCCTGTGTCGACAGATCACATGCCAGAGACATGACATTGGCGTCACAGGATCCTGTTGATCAGTATGTCTAGTCCTGAAATCATTGATGAATCGACCCCCATAAGACAAGACTTACCAACTTTGACGCTCGATTGCGGCCCTGTGGCCGAGTCTCGTAGATCCCACAATGCCACTGTGCCGTTCTCACCAGCCGTTGCTACCACACATCCTGCCGTGTCGAAAGCCCTTGCCGTCGTGAGGTTGCCATGTGATGTTGTGAATGTCCGTTTGGGACCAGCGCCGACTCGAAGAGGATCAAAAAGAGAGAGCTTGCCGTCTGTTGAGATGGAAGCCAGACCTGAGGCAATTGGGATCAGGTCAAGCACATAGGGCGGCGTTGACCCCGGAAATTGGTACTCGTCGGCGCCAGCGAGGTGGTACATCGTGGTGGGTGTGGAGGGGTGTTAATGAGAAAAGAATAAGAAGAAGAAGAAGAAAAAGAAAAAGAAGAAAAAGAACAAAAACCCGTTGAGAAGAAGAGGACAAAAGCTCTCAAATTCACAGCATAAATTTTGTGACCAAGTCCCAGTTGTCGAAAAACTTCCACATGCACGACACGGAAGATCTTCTGGCGTATTTGTGAAAATCAGAGTGGTGATGAAAACAAACCTCTCAAGCAGTGAGAATTGGTTGCGAAAACGCTGTCCACCACACAAATCGTCAAAATGACTAAGCCGTCCAGGTTGTTGAAGAAAAGTGGATCTCTTACCTCGTCCGGCCACGCTACTGGCTCTCCGATATTACCGGTTGGGAGGGAACACCAGTCGGGTATTATTGGCACTGTTTGGCAGGAGCCACAGGAGCTCAACCAACTAGCGCCGCTTCCATCTTGCCAGCTTGCACCAGTTGCGTTGCGTTGCACCTCCTGCCTTGAAGAAGCCCCGTCCGCCGTCCTTCGCTCCTGCTTGGTGATCGCACGACGACACAACACAAAACGGCCGCAGCGACTCACGGTCTCCTTTTCAAACTCACCGACCTCACCGACAGTCTTTCTCAACAGCATTGGATGCTAACATCGCCACAATTCTTGTCCTTCTTATCTCACAGTTTCCTTAGCCTACATCCTCACATGCCACACGACCAGTGGTACCCCATCCGCCCACGTCCCCGTTGTCTTCTCGTTGACTGAAGCAATGATTTGACCTTTTTTTTTTCTTTTCTTTTTTTCGTTTCTGCCATTTTATGCCTTGTGCATTGCCGTCTGTCTTTGTCGACTTGAGCGACATTCGTCTGTCGGCCTGATCATCTCCCACGATGCGCCAGTCCGTCCTCTGGACGCTCCGTATGTGCCATGTTTGCCACGCATCCCCCCTCCCACCGTCCCCTCCCAAACATCATACTGACAAATCCAATCTTCAGTGCTTTTGCAGGGCGTCGCTGTCAACTGTGCCGACCCACGAGGCGGAAATCCGACAAAGAAGGGCGGTGCCAGCACCGCAACCACCGAAGATGTCATCTACTCGAGCCACAACGACCGGGAGCGCCTTCCCGGTGCCGACCTCGTCGACGCAGCCCTCGCAAAACTCTCCTCCATCCCGAGCCAGCCATACTACAAGCAACGACGACCAACCGGCATGTTCTCGACAGCCCTACGCTTCGTCATGAAGGCCGCGCCGAGCTTCTCCATGCGGGGCCCGCCGCCACAACAGTCGCAACAGTCGTCACACCAACACCAGCAAGCATCGTCAACCAAAACTCTGCCTGCACCGTTGGGAGAGGCCGTCAGTCTGCTCGAAGAGTCGTCTGTGCGATACAACAACCCCGACGCCCTCTACCTCCTCGCCGAGATGAACTACTTTGGTAATTACACACACCCACGCAACTTCCCAGTCGCCTTTGACTACTACCTCGAGCTTGCCGAAGCCCACGGCAACAGCTCTGCCATGTACATGGTCGGCCTCATGTACTCCACCGGAATCGGTGGCTCTGTCGAACCCGACCAAGCCCGTGCCTTGCTCTACTACACTTTTGCAGCCCTACGTGGCCACACCCGCGCCGAGATGACCGTTGCTTCGCGCCACCACGCCGGCATTGGCACGCCAAGGAGCTGTGATGAGGCCGTCAAGTACTACAAGCGTGTCGCCGACAAGGCCATTGAATGGTACCGTTCAGGTCCGCCGGGCGGCATGGGCTGGGTCCAGCAGCCGTATCGCATTGCCGATGAGGTTGGCGGTGTCTACGGCGAGGGTGCAAGTGCTGTCAGCTCTGGGATCAACGCCTTGCGCGCACAGCCCCACTCGGACGCCTATGCATCCATTGAAGATATCATCGAGTATTTGGATCTTATGGCACAGAAGGGCGACTTCAAGGCTGCTCTCAATGTCGGCCGCATCTACTACGAGGGCCAGCGGGGACTTGACCGCGATATGACCATGGCCCGCAAGTACTTTTTGATGGTCGCCAGTAAATACTGGAAGAATAACGGCCGCGCAGTTGAGAACCCCAAGGTCGGTTTGGACAAGACTGCCGGCAAGGCCGCTGGCTATCTTGGCCGCATTAATATGCGCGGTGATGGCCTGGAACAACCAAACTACGACCGTGCCCGCTCCTGGTTTGAACTAGGCATTGAGCAGGGAGACGCCCAGTCGGAGTACTACATGGGCTTGATGCTCATGTACGGCTACGGTGGCCAACAGAATATTGCAAAGGCTACGGAGCTGTTCCGCGCCGCAGCTGAACAAGATTATGCCCCGGCCCAGGTCGAGATGGGCGTGCTGCACCTGGACCAGGGCCAGCCCGACGACCTGCGCATTGCCAACGACTACTTTGAGCTGGCCGCGCGTTATGCCAACATCGAAGCCTACTACTACCTCGCCGAAATGATCCACCACGGCGTTGGCCGCGACAAGGCCTGCGCGCCAGCCTTAGCCTATTACAAGGGCGTCGCCGAAAAGGCAGACCCGCTGGTTTCCTCGTGGACCGAGGCCAATCAGGCGTACGAGTCCGGCGACTATGAGCTGGCCCTGCTGGAGTACCTGGGCGCGGCCGAGCAGGGTTACGAAAAGGCCCAGAACAACATTGGCTATATGCTTGACCCCCAGCAGTCGAGTTTGTCATTGCCCTCATGGCTGGTGCGTCCATCGACGACAAAGCAAGGCCTGATGGACAACCCGACATTGGGCCTGATCCACTTTACGCGCTCGTCGCGCCAGAACAACGTGGACTCGCTCGTTAAAATGGGCGACTACTACCTGAACGGCATTGGCGCTGAAAAGGACATCGACAAGGCGGTGCAGTGCTACACGGGCGCATCTGAGTACCACCAGAGTGCACAGGCCCTCTACAACTTGGGCTGGATGCACGAGAACGGCGTCGGCCTCGACCAAGATTTCCACCTAGCCAAGCGCTACTACGATATTGCCCTCGCCACGAATGAGGAAGCGTACCTCCCCGTAACACTCAGCCTACTCAAGCTGCGCATCCGGAGCGCATGGAACACGTTGACTCATGGATCCATCAACTCCATCCAGGACGAGCCCTCGCCTGCACGTTCGTGGTCCTTCAGCCAATGGTACGACACGTTTGTCAATAGTGGCAACTACGAAGACCAAGAGTTGTACGAGGACTTGTACGATGAGGATGGCTACATGGACGATGGTCTCGATGATGGCTTTGACGACCTGGACGAGCTGTCTTTCCTCGAACCGTTTGTCATAATCGGTATTATCATCACCCTGATGTTCTTATTCTACTACCGCCAGCAACGTCTACAGGCAGCACAGAGAGCCCGTGAGCAGGAAGAAGAAGACGAACGCAACCGCCAACAGCAGCGCCAGCAACGTCGCCAGCAGCAACAACAGCCGTTCCAGCCACAACCACCAGCACCGCAACAACAACCGCAGAACGGTTTTGCTGGTGGCATGTTTCCAGCACCTGGAGATCCAGGCCAATTTGATTGGATGGCAGGAGGCGTTGGCTATTGAGTGGGCTTTGAGGGCGGAAGATGTTGCTGTTAGACATGAAGACATCAAAAAGACATGAATTAATGAACTGAGGACGGTGTATTGAACCCAGGGCTGAACAGGGCCCCTTTTCATAACAAGTTTTAGCGAGTTTGAATATATTTTGTTTTTTAGAAGAGAGAAAAAGGAATAACCACCCGAAAGGTTATGTAACGGTGCTCAAAATGGCCAAAAACATTTCAACATAGACAAAAGTTTAAAGAAGAAAAGAAAGAAAAAAAAAAAGGACAAGAAAGTAAATGTCGTCAAAAAAACGTACAGCAGCGGGTATTCGCTGGTCGTCACCGACCCAACTACTAATCCGCCGATTAGTGGTTTGACTAGGGGAGAGCGGACGGGATCCCGTATTTTCCACTATCTATGGCCGTACGTGGAAAAAGGGTGTGCTAGACTCCATTATATACTGGGTGTCTGTGTCCGGTCCACTTGGAAGGAAGTCACGACTGGCGGCTGTGGCCGCGTTGCGGATTCCGCTCTCGGTGCCTTGCGATCTCCCCACCTTGGTAGCGATGCCGGGCACCGTCCTCCTCCTAGATTGCAGATTGAGGCTACATGTGGCTCACACTTACCAGTGTACCATATACCGAAGAGTGACAAATTGTCGAGAACTGGCATGTCTTCCATCTATCACCATCTATTGTGGCGCAATAGATTAGTTAAAGTGTTTGGGGATCACATGTACGTTGTAGTGTGAGAGACGGTGCTGTTCAGGAAGGTGCGATTTGGGTGGTTGCCAAATCTAGAACGTCTCCCAACATGGCATATTTTAATAGACACCCAAAATTCTTGTCTGCAACCTTTCCCAACTGCAGGTGAGCCTGCAGTGTTCAGTCTACATCATTCATAGGGCTGATGGGTCCGTGGAAGCACCTTCGATAACGACTAAGCCTTGTCAATTGACGGCCCAGTAAAGCAGGGCCGTTGTTGGTGAGATTGGCAAAAAATATCGCAAGAGAGGAAGATGGACAATGAAAATGTTTTGCGTTTTGTTGGGACAGCAAAGATGTTGAACATCGTGTTATTTTCGTCATTCTTTTTCGTCCCATGTGGCCCTATCATCTGCGGCCCGTTCGTGTCCTCTTGACCACGCCAAGAGCTTTGACGCTGCGCCAATGTTCTCGTTGCTAAAGCGCGCTATAAAAAGCAATTACGTTGTAAGACTCGCAACCCGCCGCTCAGTGTTCGCTCCTTCCCCTGATGGCCTGGGTCACACGTTCGGGGTGCCTGATCACCCTGTTCGTTCATGGCTTTCCCTCTAAGTCTCCAGTCACTAGGATCGCTACTGCCCGCCCTGGGTCTTTAGCACCCGCCCAATCTGGGCAATTGTCGGCCTTGCCGCTGCAGCAGAAAATTTCTGATGCTTTCAATCTTTGCTCTTCTAGAAGCAGACAAGGGAGGCAAGGCAACGTGGGAGCGCATCGTAAGTGAAGGAAAAGAGCTCAAGAAAAATGCTAGCCAAAAAATGTGACGAGACAAGATAAATTTTACAGAATGACTTCTGCCTGGGTGCAGTATTGTTCTCGTGCCTTGCCGTTTCACTGTTGCCTTCTTCGCTTCTTTTTACTTGTGACTTCACTCATTGTTCCTTCCTGAAAATACGCCTGCCTCATTGCTAAACTGCGCTACCTTGGAAACTGCTCGATCTCTCAATCTTGGCGTCATATTTCGTCCGCCGCGAACTGGCGTCACTCACATTGCTACGCCAGTATCATCCCATGGGTACCGTCACGGTCATTCTTGGGCCCGAGAAACACAACGACGTAAGAATACGCCATAGCACAGAGCTTCCTCATTGTACGACGTAGGCCCATACGCCTTGGCCCAGGCCCATCTAGTTTCAAGCCCCCAAAGCTCCCAAGCCCCTGTCGTCTTTGTCTTGCGCCCCTCGCTCTTTCCCTAAAGGGATTCACCGCCCGCCAATAGCGCCCCGCCTTCGGTATCAATTACACCCCGCGCGGCCCTAACAATCGCAGTTCTACCTCTTTTACTCGTTCGCTCCTGCTGGCGCTTGTTCGCAAAGCTGGGCAAGAACGCCTTGAAGAAGAGCAACTGGGCAAGACCGATCGAGCTACAGCGCAGAATAACGAGAAAAGCGAGGTGCCGCCATCGGGCTCACTTTCCTTCCCTTCTGTCCGCTACCCCGTCATTCTAAACATCTTCTCTTCTGTTTCCGCCTTCCTCTCCTGTTTGTGGTCTCTTTTTGCTTTTGATCTTTGGACTCCATCTTACAACCTTTGCAACCCGACTGCAAGCTCGATATTTTTGCCTCCCGCCTTCTCCCTTAACCTCCAACCCGCCATCTATTATTCTTGGCTTCAGCGGCAAGCTTGAATGGCCGGCGCCCTGACGTCGCCAACATCCCGCCTCGTCCTCCTTTCTTTTTCTTATATTATTCCTCTTCATCTTCAACAACTCTCAACCATGCGCTCCCAACGCGCTGAATCTAATATCTAGACATTATTCTCCTCTTTGCCAGCCCAGGGCTTCATCCCTTGTTCGACCAATATCGACCTTGCTCTAGCTCCACGTTCCTCAGCAGATAGCATACAGTCGTGTCCTCAACCAACCATTCGAGCCTCATCTTCAACCAACACCCGACGAGCCCTCCAGCTGGGTTTCAAGGTTCTTCTCGCCTCTGAGCTCTCCCTTACGCCCTCTCCGATACCGACACCCTCTCCAGATAGCTTCATCTCTTCACCGCCACCATGAAGGCGTCTTTCCCAAGGACGCTCAAGAGTTTTCGCGACAAGAGCGGCGCCCACCGTCGCAGCAAGTCATCAGAACCCGGCAGCAACCACAAGGTACTTATGAATTGCGCCCGCGGCCCCACACGAGAGATATCAAATGCTAGGGGTGCGCGCACTCTCGACCTGAGAGCAGCAAATGCTGATGTCTTTTTTTGTTCTTTTCTTCTTAAAAATTAGGCACGGCCTCACGAGATCTTTTTCGATTACTTCAAGAGCGACAGTACAAAACAGGCAGAAAAAGAAGAGCAACAAAAGGAACGCATTGACGCAAACGTATGTTGAGCCCACTTTCCCCTTTCTCTTTTCTTTGCGCGACCGTTTCCCTCAATGGCACTCTTCACTAACACAATCCCTGCTATCGTCCAGGTTGATATTATTGCCGCACGTTGCGACGAACTGCGCCTCCGAAACATCTCCAAAGAACACATCCGCTTTGCCCTCCTCTCGAAATACTCCGAAGGCGATGTCGACTTGGCTATCGAGCTCATTCGGCTCCAGCAGCAGGCGTTTTCCGGCACTCTGCTACCCTACAACCCAGATGTCGCGATGGTAGGAGCCGAGAACCGCGAGTATGTCACTTGCTATCTCGACGCCCTGCTCTTCGCCATGTACGCAAAGCTGGAGGCTTTTGACTGCATGCTTAAGAACGATATGCTGAACGAAAATCAACGCAATCTGGCTGCGCTTCTCCGCCTCTGGGTCAACATGCTTCGCAGCGGTAAACTCATCCGAACAGATATGGTGAGCTTTCTCCCGAGCACACACACACTCTCTCTCTCTTATATTCCAGCGAAGCTCGAGTAGAAATGTCGAAAGCACATGCACTAATAATGATGATACCCTAGACCGAAACGATACAAAACGCGCTTGCAAGCTGTGGTTGGGAGGCTGCCGGGGAACTCCAGCAACAAGACACATCCGAGGCGTTTGCATTCATCACAGAAACGCTGCAGCTGCCCCTTCTGACTCTGCAGGTCGACCTCTTCCACCAGGGCGAGCGCGACGTGGACGATCACAAAGTTGTCTACGAGCGCCTCCTTAATTTGGCGGTACCGCCCGACCCAGAAGGCAAAGGCGTCAAGCTTGAAGATTGCCTCGAAGACTATTTCAACACAAAAGTTGATGTTTTGCGCGACAGTGCCGTCGACAAAAAAAGCGCCGAAAGAGCTACTTTGACTCATGGTGAGACTAGTGAGACTATCCGCGTTGTTTCTCCAGAAGCCACCGCAGAAGTCACATCGGGTAGTATCCCAGCAGCCAGCAATCCCAAAGGGTCTGTCCAAGCTCCTATCGCGGACGGTTCGAGCAGCGCCACGAATGAAGTTGTAGCCCCCGACGCGGCCATCAGTGTGAAGGGAAAAGACATCGAACCCAATGCGACTGCCACTGACGTCATCGCGACGACGGCGACTCCCACCACTGTGAACAATGTCGCTATTGACGTTGCGAAGATCGAAACCAACGGGCTGGTGCCCGACCCCCCGGCTGATATAACGGCTTCCCCCACAGCCATGTCTCCCGGTGTAGATCCGACGGGCGAGGCATTCGATCGGGACCCTGCGCCCATGGCCCGTCGCTGGACCATGCTCGAACCGGACGCTATTGTCCCCGAAAGCAACGCCGACTCTTCTTCTGCCTCCGCCCGCCGTCCATCAGCCGCCGCAGGCTCGCGTCAGCGCTCTGCAAGTCTCATCCAACGCATTGTGATTGAGAATGGCAAGCCTTCTGAGCCTCAAGAAGCATCTTTGGTGCGAAAACAGACTAAAAGACAAGGATCGACTATCATGAAGGCAGTCACTATCCCTGCATGGCAATTTTTCCGCCTGATTCGTATGTTTACCCCTCCCCCCTAATATTTCCAAGCTATCGAAATTATTGTTCTCTATACTTACATCACTAGCTTGGCACTCGACGTCAAACAGCGAGCCTAGAAGTGATCAGGAGGTCGCGCGCCAGTTCAACAAACGACCGGTTGTTGGCATTTGCCTCAAGCGTTACATGCTGAACGAGCAGAATCAAATCGACCGCCAGAACACATACATCGACATCCCTGACAGTCTTCGCCTGCCTTATTTCATGATGGATGAGGATGGCGAGCCAAAAGAAGGAAACTCTCTCAGCGCTGGATACAAGCTTGTCCTCCAGTCTGTCGTGTGCCACCGTGGGATCTCTCTACATAGTGGCCACTATATTTCCTATGCCCGTGTAAACCCCAAGCTTCTCACAGACAATCGCCGCCACGACTTTGACCCGCCACCAGACTACGAGGAACAACAATGGTTCAAGTTTGACGACCTAGACGTACAGAACCGAGTGACTAATATTGAGGATATCAAGGAAGAACTTAAAAAGGAGATGCCCTACCTTCTCTTTTACCAGATCGTCCCTATGATAGATCCCAGCTCCTCTACGACCACAGTCAACGATACAAATGAACCGCCCTCTTATAATGCATCCACGACCAATGCCACCGGAACGCCGCTGGTGGCCGATCGTCTCGACACCAACGGTAGCAGCAACTACTTTGATTCGTCCACCTGGGGCGGCTCAACGACCACCGGCCCCAGTATTCGCTTCTCCTCTGAGATGGACCGCACCCCACGTTTTAGTCTTGATGATGAGTCGGTCGGATCCTCCTCACTGATCAATAGCACACAGCGGAAGGCCGCCGAAGGCGCCTCGCGCCGTGGCAGTCTTGCTTTTACTGGCTCTATCAGCGGCACCCCTGTTATCACACCCGAAGGTGGCCGGTCGCCAGTGATAACACCCTCTGACGAACCGACCACGGCACAGCGGCTATCCAGAGCTGCCGCCCGACTAACAGGCAAAACGAATCGCAGCCGGCCTCCTAGTCAAGCAGGCGAGGGCCGTATGAGTCTCACCATGTCACGTCTTGGTGGCCTTGTTCGCAGCAGCAAAGAACCTCTCCGTCTGTCTGAAGACGGCATAGATGCCTCGACGGCCACGATCCCACTTGGCCCGAACACGCACGGCCCCAATGCGGCGCTCACCACTGTCCACACCGCTCCCGCCTCGGCTTCGGCTACAACTACTACCTTAACTGGTCAGCCTCTGGAAACGGTGCCATCTGTTGACAGCGGCTTGCTCCAAACCCATACAGCACAACCTCCGCACTCTGCAACGGTGACTCAACAGAAGGCTGACGGCCAAGACGACACAGGCCGCCATCACCACCACTACCATCATCACCACCATTTCCGCCGCAAAGAGAAGGACGTCGATACGAACACTGACGGGACTGCACCAGAGTCCGCTGAGTACGCTCTCGCAGGCGGCAGCAGTAGCGGCAAAGGCAAGGAGAAGGAAGGCAAGGACAAGGAGAAGTCCAAAAACAAGGGCCTACCGGAACGCGAATGCTTGGTAATGTAGGCCGACCAAAGTGCCCGTGGGTCGTTTTGGTGCTTTTGATTCTGGCTTTTTTTCTGCAAACATCACTTACTCCATCAGCGTGTTTCCCTCTATTTTTTATTTTTAATATGCATTGCGTACCTTGGGTTTGAATTTGGGGCTTTACCTTCACACGCGTCCCTTTTCTTTTTTTTCTTTTTTGGTTTCTATATCTTGGAGTTGCATCGAAAATGGGCTGGGTCATATAATATCATTGCCCACATATAGATTCAGGAAAAGAGCATAGCTTTGCGTGGTCATTTTGATTTTTTATTCTCTCTTTCTGCTTTTGGCCGCCATTATTCTTGGGGTTGCTTTGAATCATCCTGATTAATTATTATTTTTTGCTGCTGCATTTTGGAATGATACCACCCATAACTTGGGACTATGAAAATACGGGCATAGAATATCTTAGTGCGGGAGGGACGGGCTTAAGAAAAGCACATATACTTTAGAGTTACACCTAGTATAATAATAATCATGAGTACAGAATATTTCCAGACAACGCTCTCTCATTCTCTGTGCATGATAATGCCTGAATCGGAATTTGTAAGTGATAAAAAAATCAACGATTGTTGTTTGTTGTAATATATATGAATAGGGGTAAATAGCCCAGTACAAGAAATAAATTGGTAATTGGTTCAAAATAGATACATGATGAAAGAATGTCGAGTTTTCAGATTTCGTAAACAGAAGAAAGGGAATTACCAGTGGCCAAAGAAATTGGAAGACGGGACGGCCTTTGTCCTGAAAATGACACACAAATTCTTTGCCTTGACCCAATAATTGCAGAGCCCTGGCATTTTATCCCCATGTTCCTTACAGTCGTTTTAAGCAAGTTTAAAAGTGCTTGTCGTGTTTCTTGCCGTGGTGCTTCTTCTTGTGGTGGCGCTTGTGGGAAGCACCCTCCTCAACAACATCGGTGTCAGCCTCCTCGACATCGCGAGGGCCGTGCTCATGGTGCTTCTTGTGGCCCTTGTGGTGCTTGTGGTGCTTGTGCCTGGCATCAGCCTCGGCCGCATCGGTCTCATCGGTGGTCTCGGTCTCCTCAACATCGCGGGGACCAGGGCCCTTGTGACCCTTGTGGCCCTTGTGGTGCTTCTTGCCATGGTGCTTCTTGAGGAAGTCCGCATCCTCAGCCTCATCGGCCTCTTCGACATCACGGGGGGCAAAGCCCTTGTGGCCCTTGTGATGGTGCTTCTTGCCATGATGCTTCTTGAAAAAGTCGGCATCTTCGGTCTCATCAACCTCTTCGACATCGCGGGGGCCGAAGCCCTTGTGGCCCTTGTGGTGGTGCTTCTTGCCGTGATGCTTCTTGCGGAACTCCTCGTCCTGAGCCTCATCGACCTCCTCGGTGTCGCGAGGGAAGAAGCCCTGGTGGCCCTTGTGGTGATGGTGGTTCTTGTGGTGCTTGCGGAACTCGTCGGCATCCGTGGCGTCTTCAGCACGGGCAACCGGGGCGGAATCGTAGCGGGCAGCAATATCAGCACCGGCCTGTATTTTTATTAGTATGGGCCCAGTCTTGTGTTTCATCAATAAATTTTGAGGGAGCAGGAGCCAACTCACATTGGCGGTGGGCAGAACGGCGCCGAGAACGCCGGGTGCCAGAAGAAGGGCAGACAGGAAGGCTTTGGATAGCATATTGGCAGTTGGTCTTCAAGGTATGGGAGAGGATAAAACAAGATGGAGGAGGACCGGCTATGTTGTGGAGATGAGTGTCTCTGAAGAAGAGTGGCTTCTTTCGAGTTTTTTTTCTAGACAAGAGAAGAGGAAAGACCATACTTTTATAGTACTGGAACATGAAAAGAAAAGGACCAGAGCCGGGTGCTTTCATCTGTCGTCGACATCCTCTTCATGCATTGCCGTTCTTTCTTTGGAGTCAGAATGTTTGGCCATATCGTCGTTCAAGCAGATTTGTCGCACCCCGGTTCATTTGTGCGTTCTGTCTGTCACACGCCCTCATCATCGAGCGATCAACGCCATAGCCCATATCGATTATACAGTGGCCGACGTAAGCCTTTGTTGATGTGCTTGACTTGCACGGGAGGATGAGGGACAAAACACGGCGCCGTCCGTGTTAGATTGGCAATCTATTGACATGAGAGGAGGAGGATCAACCTGGGCGAAAGTTATTAGCGAGAGAAACACAAGTAATACACCTCCATCCTCCATAGGGTGCCAGAACTCGTCACCCTTCCTCCTCACCTTCTTTTTGTTGTTGGATTGAAAGCAGCAACTGTAGGTGAGCATAAGCTGGCAAAAGACGTGGAAGGCCTACCCTGGAGGAACCGAGGACGGAACGGAAGGTAGATGAAAGGCCGGAGTTTGCTCAAGAGGTGTGAGAGGCGAGATGAGCAAGGACGAAGATGAAGGCAGGGCTCGGTGATACCATCTTGCGAATATTGCTTGTCGTCGTAGATCCGAACATCTGCGTGGGTCACCTCTTTGGCGAGCGCTGTGTATTTCCAGCGTGGTTATTGGGTGGCTCTTCCTACAGTCTGTCGTCCCAAAGTGCAATAAACGGAAGCAGAACATCTCGCGCCCACACAAACGTCTGTATGTGGAGAGCCGCGTCGTCGTCTCTTCTGGCTTACTACAGCAGTATTGCGCTATAGTCTCTTACACTGCTGGTATGATGCGAGGGCGGGAGGGGGGTTGGGGTTCGTACGGAGCCAAGCCACTCTCAGTATCTCTTGTTTCCCCGTCCTCCGTCCGTGATATGTGATGGATAAATTAGCTGTTGCCGCTGCTATTTAAATCAAAGGCGGGACGTACTGGGGGACGGCTCAACAACAAATGCGACTCCCAATTCCAGGGGCGCTGGAGCGATGACGACAGATCAAATATGGGGGAAATAGTACGCCGGGCGGATTGCGTATCGTGAGAGTGTTGGTTTTGAGATATTGTGAGGAAGAGGGAAGAGATTTATTTTGGGAAAAGGGGAAATTTGAGTTTGCGTTTTTCTCTGACCGAATCACATGTAAATGTCCAAAAATGGAAATACGTCGAAAGATACTGCTGGACCTTCCTTAGAAGTGAAATAGTATGCTTGTTGTATGTTGTTCTCCCGAATAGGAAATTGCAGCTTCATAGGGTGCGTGGTTTCCAAAATGAGAAAGGAAACAATCTTGGCGTTTACACCGACCACAAAGGGAGGAAGGAGGACCCATCGCCGAATCATAACGCCAGTTACTGGTTCTCGTATACCATCCTCTTCAGCAACATTACTTGTGCCTGGCATTGTTTATGCCGATGCATCTGTCTGTTTTTGTTTCTTTTCTTTGCTGTCACATCATTCGCTAAATCCACAAGCACAATGGCTCACCAGGGCCACGCATACCTACTATCGGCGAGACTGTAGATGTGGTCATCTTCCTCTTCTCTTCTGCAAAGACGGTCTACGCGGCAAAATATACGAATTAACATCTACCATCGCCTGGGTCAGGTGTCTGCAGTGGAGGCTCTTCCACTGTCCATTAAGCCCTTTATTGTGGCCCCTGCTTTGGGTCTCTCAGCGCAGAATACCCGTGTGGGAGGAGACGAACTGGTGAGCAGAAAGACGGAACCACGACGGAAGCACGAAAGGTGTCTACTGACGGGTATTAATTGGGGGGCAATGTCGGGGCCCGTTACGTATGCAAGGTGAGGACGGCCGTCCCATTCCTGCAACAGAGGACCTTCAATGTACTTCCCGTTACTGAATACCAGTTGTCAATACCAAAGTAAGTATTCTTGTACACGAGTACCTCTATTAGCAAGACACCCTTTACATCAAGCCCGGAGTCGAGGTCCTACCACAAGGCCAAATCCGAAGGTGGCACAGGGCAATGAGATCGCCAGTCTAAAAGTCTAAAAGAATAAAATTAACAGGATTGGGGTCACCGCCATTCTTTTCTCATAAAAGACGATTGCTGCTGAAAAGTTAACTGAAAAGAAGATGAGATAACAAAGGGACGATAAGAGCCTACCGTACACACAGTTGGGCCCGGCAACGCGGTTGAAGATACTGTGGAACAGTGGATGATATCTGGATAAATGCCAAGGATGTGCGTCTTGCGTGGCCACCACCGCTGCATCCACAAAAGGAGTATTTCCGCGATATTCTGCATAGCCGTGTATATCCGAGTCCGTTGTATGGCCAAAATGATCGTCCGGGCTCCGTTCTTTCATAATGAGCCTGTTTGTGCTGGCATGAATGTTTTGTTGGACTTGTGGTTGAGATCAATATAAGCTTACATCTCCACAAAGCTTGTATGCAGACAAGTACAAGTGTGGGAAAATCAGCCAAATAAAGGCCAAAAATAGAATATGGAGGGAGTGGAAATCTAGAAAGTACGGGCGAGCGTCAAAAGAAGCATAAAATTGGCAAAGATCGGATCGACACAGCAAGCAACAAATCAGTACGCTATACGGCATTACAGTGATAAAAGAGAGGGTAGACAAATTCGAAGACTAGAGAATGGCAATCGATCTCTTCAAAGAGCATCTGTTCACAAAGCACAAATCTCCAAAAATATGTTAATGGACGCCTACATAATAGTAATGTATGACGGAAAACCGGCACAAAAAGATGTACATGTCCAAGACGATCAACAGCACTCGTAATGCAATTAATAAAGATTCATCGAAGACTCAGGACTCTGTGGATTGTGCATGGCAGTAAGTTTCACGATGATAAAGATATTGAAAATATAAAATAGATGAAGGATAATCGAAAGAAGTAAAGTAACTATGGCCCAGGAGAGGGTCGCATTTTGGGAAAACAGAGGCATACATCGGGCATCAGGGAAAGGCAACAATAGCCGAGCCATATACCACACTTGCCAAGACGGACAGGAGAAAAGGAGAAAAAAAATAACAGAGGAGAAAAACAAACAAATATGCCAAGGGAAAGAATTTAACGAAGACACGGACCTTCAAAAGCAAAGGGGAACAAACAGAAACAAGAACGCAAATATGGGGAAGTTTCAGCTGTATTCAGGTCTACCATGTGTCCAGAGTAATACGCGTCCATTGTTGACAGTCCTCTGTTCCCGAGTTTCTTAAATTTGTGCACCCATTGCACATCCTTAATTTTGATTTGAGAGAGAGTCTAATAGTGAAAAAGAATGTCCAAAAGAGAATGCAGAATTCTACAAGGTCAGTCTTGTGTCAAACAATGTCACCACCATGTAGAGCGAGAATATTGTGAGCAGTCTCCCCATTACGTCGTGGCCAATCCATCCTCCTTTCTACCCCAGCCCTCTGCATATCTGAAATCGGACGTACAAATAAATAGAAAGGAAATATAGTGACCTGAGCGGGAACGAGGAGGCGGCGTCATCTCCTATCCCCCTGCACAGAATAGGATTGCACTGTCTGCACCCTCTGTGCCCCTGCCAGGTTGAGTATCAGCGAGGCGCCTGTCTGTTTTCAGTGTCTCCCAAAGTATATTTAGGAGCATGCACATACAAATATACATATAAATATATAAATATATATGTACATTGACAAGATATATAGTGGACAGACACACAAGCCGACCAAGTCCTTCGACCAGACTTGGCACTGATAGACGCGCGTGGCCTCAATATATTTCCAGTGGGCGATGGAAGCAAATAAATCAAAGAGACATGAATGACTATAACAGACTAATGGCACAGCGGTGAGATTTAAGGTAGCAGAGAGGTCGTGTGGCAACGTAGGGGACCGAGCTATGAATATCAAAATGCATACGACGTTTCTTTGATTTTGCCGTCGAAAAGATCATCACCGTTCGCAACATGCCTCATGTCCCTGACAAGATCAACCAGAAAGTGGCGAATGGACTCAAATTTCATATCGCCAGAGTGCCTCGCGTGCAAACCAGGATCAATGGCGACGATCAGAGGCAAAGAGGGGAGAGCACAAAATTACTGTAATATGTTTATAGTAATGAGAGGGAACAGCAACAAATATCAGGGGAGAGAGCATGGCACGGCCGTCGGCCAAACCAGGATAGCAGCACGGCAGGTGCTCACGGAGATAGCCAGAGACCGAAGCATAAATAAATAAAATAAATATAAAAAATGAAGGTGAAGGTAGAGACGAGGGCTGGAAAGACTACGCGTATATCAAGAGAACAAATGAATCGGTGCCGAGACAGCCGTTTGCCGTCCGAAGGGCACCAGCTTCCCGTCTTTCGTGATGGTTCTTGTAAGACGAGGAGGGAGAAAATGAATTGATGGTTTTTGTTTTGAATTCTTTTCTAGATATGCGCAGAGATGATTTGATAATAACACAAAAGCGAAAATCACTGAGAAGTAATGGGGAAATGTCGAACGCCACTGCCAGACCTCGAAGCAGGAAAACTCGTAAAGGAAGGAAAGGGAAAATGTACAAAATAGAGGGGATGAGAGTGGAGGGAGGATGTAAAGATGTAAAAAGAAACTGGGGGGCATAAAAGAGAAAGACCAGACCGAAATGCACAGATAGGACAAGGGCATGACAGGATTGAGATGGCTTCCATTGCTGATGCTGCGCCCCTTTCTTATGGAGGAAAAAAAAGAGAAGCAAAACATATAAAAGACAAGACCCAACGCGTATTTCTATCCATGACCAGGCCCAAAACGCACAGCCACTCACGTAGACCCATTAAAATGCTCGTCCCTGTCATCGTCTTATGTCGTCCTTTTTGTTTTCAAGATCGTTTTTGCGTCTTCGTTTTTCGTTTTTGATGTTGTGAGTTTTGTTTTATACTGTCCTGCTTTCAGCGTCTTCGTCGTCGTACTTGTATTTACATCAAGCTTAGAACGGCACGTTGTTGGGAGGGGTGTGAACCGGCGAGCCGTCAGGGTTAAGCTCAATGTCCTCGCCGCCGGTCTCGATCGAGATGCCGAGGCCGACCTTGGCTTGTTGCTACAGGGTGTTAGAAGGTATTCAAGAAGAGATAACATAAGCTGTCAAGATACACAGGGTTGGATGAAACTCACAGTAGCGTGGTCAATGTCGGCGGCAACGGTCATCGTGACAGGGGGAGCTACCCGCTTCTCGAGCAGCACGCCCAGCTTGCCCCGCGAGTCGAGCTGTGCGCGGAAGGTGGACATGCGGAAGTCGTACTTGGCGCCAAAGGTCGTCAGGCCCTCCTTCTGCAGACCACCACCCATCATGCCGCCACCAGCGGCTGGTGCCAGCGACAGCGTCATGTCGACACCAGCCTGGACGTTCTCGGACAGACGGCGCCAGTAGCTCGTGTTGAAACCGCCCTGGGGGTGCAGCTGGGCGGTGGCAACCCAGTCGTTGGAGGCATAGCGAGCGCAGTAAGCGAGGGCGGCATCAGGCGGCTGCGACAGAGCAGCGCGCTGCCAGACAGTCTCGAGACCGAGCGACAGCTTGGCCGTGACGGCCTGCATGTAGCTGCCGACGTAGATACCGGTAAGGCCGCCGTCGAGAATCGAGGGGTTGATCATCTTGAGCGAGGCCGAGAAATCGCGGCCGGTGTACTCGTGCTCGAACTGTCCCATCTGCTGGCCGTCGCCGGGCGCCAGCTGCAGTGAAGACTTGCTGACGAGCGCATCGGTCCAGCGGTAGTTGAAGCGGGCCGCCAACTGGCCCTCGTTGTCGACATGTCCTTGGAAGAAGACCTAGGGAAGTTAGCAAGCTTGGACATGCAAGAAATGATGAAATATCTCAAGAACCGCGGCCATGGCCACGTTCAGCCACGCCACTCCACTCCACTCCTCTCAACTCACCTGGTTCGTGCCATACAGCGCGGCAAAGGTGTATGGTTGTAACCGCTCGCCAATGGCAAACTGGTGCGACACCTGGAACAGCGGCGAGACGCTAAACGGCTTGGTCAGGTCGGCCTTGATGCCGGTGAACATGTGGTTGTTGAGCAGCACATCGCGCTGCACCTCCTTGGACAGCGACTCGATCGTGCCGGGGTTGCTCAGGCCGAGCTTGTCGCGCCGGTCGGTCAAAGACCGCCATGCATCTGTGATCGACACTGCCACCGGGTTCGTCTGCAGGAACGACTGCAGCGCCTCTGTTGCTGACGCCATGGCTGTGAGTGTGTGCTGTGTGTCCGAAGTCTTTCGGGAATGCTTTTTGGGGTGTTATGAGGGGGGTGTCGGGGTCGCGGGGCGCTCCTCGAGGGCGCAAAAGACTCCAAAGAGGGAGGGTGAGGGGTGCGGCGTGCGGTTGTTTTGCTTCGCCAATCGTCAATTCAATTCGACCGTGCCGGTTCGGGAAGTGGACTTGAGCGAGAAAAGCGTCGACCGGAGAGAGGTAGAGACGCAAAGAGAGAGAGGGGCGGCCGTTGTGGTGTGGGTGTTGTCGTCGACGTTGACGCCAAATGGAGACAGGAACAAGGAAAAAAACTTGTCCGATGAGAGTTGGCGCGGAAAAAAAAATGAACAAAAAAACTGGGGATCCGAACTGCCTGCAAACTGTTGGGCGCCGGGCGAGAACCCACGCAAACGGCTGGCCACCTGCAAATCAGGTGTCGTTGTGACGAAAACGGTGACCGTTTTTTTGTTTAATTGATTTTGTTTTGAAAAGGAGGATGGTATTTTTTGTTCGAATTTTACTATTTATTTTCGAAAAGGAACTCCTTCACAAAACAGACGTCACAACTCGGGAAAGAGTGGCAGGTTTTTCAAAGGCTCCTTCCCACACAAAGGGCAACCCCCAGTAAAAGCCAGCCAGTGCTCGGCGCTCACGGCTGGAATCGCCTGGAATGCGCGGCACGTGCCATGAATACGCACGTGACCAGACCACTCAAACAGTGCAGTTCAACAACAATCAAGAAGTGTCGCAAGGAGAGGGATGTCGGTGATGTTTATTTGATTCGTATTAATTTTATTTCGAATTCCGAAATGTTCCTGGTTACAGTTCATCCCAGTGCAATAGTAAGAAAAAAATGGCAACCGATGGGGAAGTCACAGTGAGGAAATGTCGGCTTCTGATTGGCCAATTAGGATCTCAACGGTTCATAACTGGCGTTATGATGCATTTGACTTTGTTTCACTCTTCTCGAAATCCGTCCTTTGGTTTTTATAAGTTTATGGAAGAGACTGTTTATTTGTGAGTTAGATTGCAGAATTTCAAAGTCTTTAGAATTGAATTGGCTTTGGAGGAATTGGAGAGCACCGCTGAAACTATGTAGGTCACTTCGTACGATGTAGGTACAAACATTGTTATCAGTAGTCCGCATGGCCCATAGTACGGAGTACTAATACTCTATGTCGTACACCAACTCTCGTTATCGCTGTGAACCGCATTCAATCGCAGTTATGTAAAATAAAGCACGTCTTGTTGACGGCCCGATGCGCTATCTATCGGTACAGTCAGTCATGGCAAACGTCAGCCAGGCCTCTACAGTCAGTCGTCAAAAGTACCAATCTCTGCGGCATGTGTTGTCTTATCATTGATAATTATCGCTTGAGTTTATGGCATTTGCCCTCCTCACTTTTGGCTTCACCTCATTCATATTTTGTTTCGCCGCTTTGTCTCTTTCCCTCGTTGTTCTCTGTAATACTCAATACAGCACTTTGCCCCCCCACAGTGACGTTGGCGGCTGCACTTGCCTCTTCCGAGGATATCCTTCACTAGCCTTGCTCGTTTTCGTCTCTTCGCACCTGCCAATCGATAAGCATCAGCACCCGCAGTGCAGCGCTCCTTCCTCCCTTTTGTCCCTTGCCTCCACCGGCCCCTACCTTCCCTCTCGGAACAGCGCAGCTTGGTACAACAGCTTGGCCGAAGATTATCGCGACTTCCGTCCTTTCAGCCTTGTTTCGGCCATCGCATCTTTTCCCTTCATTTCCATTTTATTTCTGCAATATAACCCCCTCGCCTTCGCCCTCCTTCCACTCAACCACTGTGTTCCAGACCCAGCTCTCCAACAGCTTGCCACATCAGCCCCACTTCCCCAGCTGGGACAAGCGACAAGGCCTACTACCACCCCTCCTTCAGGCGTCGAGACAGCTCGCACAACGAGGTCGTGCAAGAAACTGCCCAAAGGAAAAAAGAGCTGCAAAAGACGTTTCGTGCCCGTGTGCTTAGATCCGAGATGGATACGCTGCTGTGAGTCGTCCCTTTTTTCTTTTCCCTCAAGGTGTGCTGCTGCCAGCCTTGGTGTTTCCCAAGCCCGTGGGCGCGTCCTACGTCACAACATCAATGGCCTCTTTGCATGTGACTCGATCGATCCGGGCCGTGCACGACGGCTTCGGGAACAACGGGATACGAGGACTGCCCGCCGACAATTGACACCGCTACACTTTTGAATTATACTTGACGACATGCCAATGGGGAGAACATGCACTTACACCGCCGATAGTACGGCTGAAATCGCGGCCAACGCGCCACGGTATCGGCGTAAGAGCTCCACCTTTATCGACGGAATTCACGATGTCTCTACGGACCCGAACCACATGGCACCGGCCCAACTCTACAGCACCATGTCCGGTCGGCTGTTTCACTCTGGTCGTATTGCGATCGTAATGGTCGGTCTGCCAGCACGTGGCAAAACGTATGTTGCTTGACCCTGTCAAGAGGTTTATTTGGCGATATAAACTTGGTCACGATACTGACATCCGTCACAGCCACATCTGCGTTTCCCTATCTCGGTATCTGCAATGGTATGCTTCCTGCTGTATTCTTCCATATGGTCCTTTTTTCTTTCTGCAGGAGACTCTCTCTAACTCAACACAGGCTGGGCGTCAAGACACGCATCTTTCACCTGGGCGACTACAGACGGGCTACTGTTCCTGGTGGCGCCGTGCCCGAAGACTACTTCTTCCCCAATGCCACGCCAGCATCGATCATGCTGCGGCAGAAGATCCTTAAACGCTGCCGCGAGGATATTTACTCGTGGCTGAACCACGAGAACGGCCAGGTCGCAATCTACGATGCCGTCAACCCAACAGCGGTCGGCCGGCGAGCACTCGCCAAGGAGTTTGCAAAGCACGACGTGCAGACGCTCTTCCTCGAGTCGTACGTCGATGACCAGCGTATCCTGACAGAGAATGCACGGAACGTCAAGATCTCGTCGCCAGATGTGAGTCCACGATATCGGCCCAGTATTCAAAAGCACATGCGACTTAAAATCTAACTTTTCTTCAGTTCGCCGGCATGGACCCCGATGAGGCAGCCCAGCTTTACCTTAAAAGAATTGGCGCCAAGATCCCCGTCTTCGAGACCATGGACGAAAAGGAGCTCAATTTTGTCAAGATGATCAACGCCGGCCAAAAGTTCTTTTATAACAACGTCTCCTTCAACTACCTCTCGCACCGCATTGTCTTTTACCTCACCAACCTGCACATCAAATCACGCACGACCTTCTTTGCACGTGCCGGGATTGCCGACGACGTGACCGAAGAGGAAGAGTCGTACCGTGCCGACCCGCCACTGGGTCCTGCCGGCCAAAATTATGCCGAGCTCATGTCCGAGGCACTGCTGGCCCACCGCGAGTATGAACGCCAGGCGGCCGCAGCCGAGGCTGGCATCACCGATCCGCCCCCGCTGCGTCCGTTGACAGTCTGGACATCCACACGTCTGCGCACGGTACAGACGGCCGACTACCTCAAGGATCGTGGGTACAAGGTGCGGCAGCGGTCGCAGATGAGCCAAATCAACCCCGGTGTCTGTGAGAAGATGTCTGACCGGGCTCTTCGGGCACTCTACCCCGAAGAAGTCGAGCTCCACCAACTGGATCCCTACCACCACCGTTTCCCGCGGGCTGAGGTAAGTATTCTTGCACACCACAAGTTATAAATCAAAAGAATCACAGCACTAACGATCCAGTCATACCACGATCTGGCTGTCCGCTTGGAGCCCATCATCCTCGAGTTGGAGAGAGAGCAAAATGACTTGCTGATTATAGCACACGAGTCTGTGCTGCGGGTGCTGTACTCGTACCTGATGCACTGCAGCGCCATGGATATTCCCAAGCTCAAGTTCCCACGCAACAAGATCATCGAGATCATCCCGGCGGCGTACCAGAACGAGGCCAAGATTATCCGGATTCCAGGCCTTGATGTCCCGCAGACGCAAGGTAGCAACAGCCCCGACAATGTCTTTTTCCGGCACGCGTCGCCACTGTTGACGTTCGGAAGCGGTGCAGCCACGAGCGCCGGTGGCAGTGGCGCAATGAGCCCGATCCAAGGCCTTTCCGGCAGTAACCTGACGAGCCCACCCGAGCCACTGGAGCCGTTGACCCTGCCGCCGGCAGGCTCTGGCACACCGCTGCAGAACACCATTGTTCAGTCACCGCAGAGCACGTCACAGCCACAGTCTCAGGGAAACTCGCAGGCGACGTCGCAGCCCCATTCGCGGACACACTCACGCATCCAGTCCGAGACGGTATCGCCCACAGGATCACCATCCGCGCAGCAACAACAGTGGGTGCCAGAGCGTGTTGTCAACAAGTCCAAAGAGGCTGTTGCGGACAAGGTGGCCGACGAGGATTAGACCGAGGCCGGAAGATACTACTAGAGTGAGCTTGGGCAAAGGGACATATGGAGTACATGGAAGGCGATGTTTAAGATGCGTCTTTTTTTTCCCATAGCCTGATGAGTATGATTTTTATGTATTTAGCATTAAATTACGATGCTTGTATTCAATTTTATCTTTCTCTGCTTTCCAAACTGGTATGTGCGACAATATGTGCATGTATAACTTGCTCATCGTATATGGCTGTATCTCATGTTCCCTCCTCTCCACATCGTCTTACAACTTCGCCTTGCCGTCCTGCTTCTGCATGGTCTCGGCGACAATGCGGCGCTGGATCTTGCCCGTGGCAGTCTTGGGCATAATGTCGGTAAAGTAGACCTTCTTGGGCACCTTGAACTTGGCCAGCTTCTCCGCAACCCAGCTCTGCAGGGCCTCGGGCTTGAGAGAAGCACCGGGTTTGGTAACCACGGCAACGCCAATGTCCTGGCCGTACAGGTCGTCGGGGATGGCAAAGCTGACAGCCTCGGCCACAGCGGGATGGCGAGTTAGCACGTTGTCGAGCTCAATCGGGCTGATCTTCTCGCCGCCCTTGTTAATCAGCTCCTTGATGCGGCCGGTGATCTGGATGTAGCCGTCCTCGTCCTTGCGGCCCTGGTCGCCAGTGCGGAAGAAACCGTCGGCAGTATAGGCAGTAGAGTTGGCAGACGGGTTGTTAAGGTAGCCTGAGGTGACGTTGTCGCCCTTGACGCAGATCTCGCCCTCCTGGCCCTTCGGCAGCTCAACGCCCTGGTCATTGAGGATGCGCACCTCGACGCCGTGACCGATACCGACAAGACCCGGTTTCCGCTTTGCGGGAGGCAGCGGGTTAGAGGTCATCTGGTGGGCCGCTTCGGTCATGGCGTAGGCCTCGAGAACAGGCGCACCGAGGGCCTTTTCGAGATTGGCAAAGACGGTGGGCGACAACGGAGACGAGCACGAGCGCACAAAGCGGATGTCTGGAAGCGGGCTCGGGATAGGGTGCTTGAGCAGAATCTGGTGGATGGTGGGCACGGCCGTGTACCAGTTGGCCTTGTGGCCGACAAAATCGCGCCAGAACTCGGTCGCCGAGAACTTGGTTGGCACGATGAGAGAGCCACCCGAGAAGAGCGGTGCAAGAAGGCCGCAGAGCAGACCGTGCACGTGGAACAACGGCATGACCAGCATTGTGCGGTCAGCCGGTGTCAGCTTGTACGTGTCTTGGATGTTTTCTATGTGTGTTAGCCAGAGTCGTATATCTAAATTTTATAATCTAGAAATCTAAAAAAGGGGGGACCATACTCATCGTGACCGTGAGGTTACGGTGTGTCAGAGGGACCTATTCATTGTCAGTATGTGGCTACTGAGGCTTGCCATGAAGAGAATCAAATGAAGTGAGAGGGGGCAAATTTATGAATTGATATGAGAATCAATTTGAAGGGGAAAATAAAAAAGCAAATACTCACAACTTTCGGCCGCGATGTCGTTCCACTACACATATTGTCAGCATCAAGCCCCCAATATAATTATTCAATTATAGCGAGTGCAATTTTACTCACCTTGTATGAAGAATCAGGGCGGTGTCGTGAGGCTTGGGCCACAGAGTCGGTTGAGGGCCGCTCTCAAGACCGCCAAACTCCTTGACATCGAGTGCCACCTCACCGCGCTCGGCGTCCCAGTAGGACTCCGCAATAGCGGCACGGAACTTGCGTGCAGCACGGACGGCGGGCGCATCGGCAGCGAAGGCCCCCTTGGGCACGAGGACAATGGCCGACTTGACGTCCTCTATGTAGAACTCGAACTCGTCCTGCTTGTAGGCCGGGTTGAGCGGCGCAGCAATGGCGCGCTGCCATGAGGCGGCCAAAAAGGCAATGATAAACTCGTACGAGTTGACCGTGGCAATAGACACGGGAGCGCCGCGGCCAATACCTAGAGCGGCGAGCTTGGCCTGATAGCGAGAAACCTCCGAGACGAGGTCGAGGTAGGACACGGAGAGTGCCTCTTTACCAGGACCACTGGCGGGCACGATCACGGCCGTGGACGACGAGGAGCCATTGATGGCCGAGCGGAGTGTCAAAGACATGGCGGGCGGTTGAGTGTCAGTGCAATGATATAAAAAGGGTGAAAAGAGAGATAAAGCGTGAAGCTATCGTCGTAGGGACCGGTCGTCGGAAGTTGCGATGACGCCTTCGGTTGTGGTCATGTGACGCAATTCGAGAGCTTCGCAGGTGAGGAAGGTGCGATGGAGAACAGTCGTGACAACGATTCTAAAATCAAAGTGATAAATGCAAAACTTGCAAAATCTCTAGAACCTGTCTAGAAAAGATGTGAGCTGTGTGAAACGCAAAACAAAGAAAGAAAGACGGCCGAGGCGGAGAAACGAGGAGACCTCCTGTGCTGCAAGCTCTCTGGGCAGACAGGACCAACAAGTGGGTCCTCCTGTCTCCTTCCCCCGTTTCCGCGACATAAGCTCCCCTAGTTCCCCCACACAAACCTGCAGCCGACCAAGTCTCAAGCTTTGGGGTGTTGGACGAGAATACTCTGGGTATTTGAGTTTTCAGAAATGTTGCATTCGTGTATAGCTGTCTTCGGTGACTTGACCAATGTGTAGAAAAGAAGAAATGATGCCATATGAGGGTGCAGCCGCCCATATCAGTGAGAGGGTAAGAGGGTTATGTGTCAAAACTCGCATGTTTACTCATAAAAAGAAGATCCCGTTGAAGACCGCTAGAATAAGAAACTGTAAAATAAGTCAATGAATAAAATGAATTCAAACGCATTGAGATTGATCAAGTTGTCACAGAATCAAATCAATACGTTGGCTGGTGCAAGGCGTGTAAACACTCCACTGGGACATAGCGCGAAAACACAGCCTGAAGCGCTAACGACGCGCCGCATAGCAGCTGCCAATAGCATCCCTAAATTACTGACAGCCTCGTGCGAAACGACATCTCATCTTTGTATCTTTGAACAACACAACACGCTTTTAGTCACTGGGTTTGCGCCCTCTCCACAACGCACACGATGGCCGCGCCTCCACCACAGCCGCCGCGCGGCACCATGTCGCTGTACGCCGACCTGATCGGCGGCGGGAGCACTGAAGCTGCGCCGGCACCGGCGGCAGCAAAACCAGAAGCAGCCAAAAATCCAGGTAAGTCGAGATGACCTTTGTCGTGATGTAATGAGAAGAACCCCGATGTCTGACAGCCTCTCGCAGCCATGCGTTTTCAGCCCATTATCCGCCGGCCACAACAGAACGCCAAGGGTAAAGCAAAGCCAAAGGCTGGCCTGCCCTCCTCGACCAAACCTCCATCTGAAACGACGACATCAAACACTCCCACAACAGCATCTACCTCCGTCACTCCTCATAAAGCCTCCACAACAACGGCAACGGCACAGACAAATACCTCACAGTCTGGAGTACCCCCAGCACGAACATCTCTCGCAGACTGGACCTCGGGCGGCAACGGCGACGACGACTATTACGAGGGAGACGAAAGAGGAGGAGGGTACGACGACGCCCGAAAATGGCCACAACGAGGCGGCCGGAAACGCAAGAAGAAGCGGCTTGAGGACAGGCAGCGCATGGCGGAGAGAGACGCATACATTGTCGACTGGGACGAGCTGTATGACCCGGCGCGGCCGACGAACATTGAAGCATACCTCCACAGCGACGAGCACATTGAAGCCTCCCATGCATGGAAGACGGTTCTTTACGCGAGCCGGAGGGAAAGACAGAGGGCTGAATACGAGGGAAAATTAAGAAGAAGAAGGAACGATGACGACAGCAGCTCTTCTTCCGGTGACGAGCGGCGGTCACAACAGATCAACAATGCGTTTGCACCGCCGCCACCAGCGGCATTTGCGCCGCCGGCAAGCTATGATATGCCATCTGCAGGTCGCCATGGCTCACCATCGCCCCCTCCATCCACACAAACACAAATGCACAAACCATCCACTTCACCAACACGGCCAGCCGGTCTCGTCGTCTCCAAAGCTCCTATCCGCTTTGCCCCGGCAGCATCAGAAGACCATGATATGGAAGACGATAACAATAAAGACGACATCGATGACGACGACGACTACAGGCCGACAATGTCTGGAGATGCAGACGCACACACAAACACGGAACAGCTCCGTACGAATCGGCCGGGTCAGGCTGGCTTCGCAGCACGGCTCATGTCCAAATACGGCTGGACAAAAGGGTCCGGTCTGGGCGCCGACGAGAGCGGCATTGTCAACCCCTTGCGGCACAAGAAAGTTGGGAAAAGCGGTGCCATCGGGCGCATTGTTGGAGGTGGCGGCGGCAACAACAGCAGCATCAGTAACAATCGAATGCCCGAAGATGAAGATGCCGCAAAAATATCACCCGTCATCATTCTGCGGAACATGGTTACCGGCCTGCCTGATCTGGAAGCCGAAGTTGCTGATGGCCAACTCGTGCAGGATATTGGCGAGGAATGCGGTACCCAGTATGGCCGCATCGAGCGCGTCTACATTGACGTCCCTGGCCAGCTCGTTTTTATCAAGTTCACTGAGGCTGTGTCGGCGCTGCGGGCCGTCAACGCTCTCAACGGCCGTATCTTCAACGGCAACGCCATTGTTCCGAGCTTTTATGACGCCGACAAATTTGAGGAGGGCATGTTCGAGTAACGAGTAAGGCACCTAGAAATACGATATAAAATTTACGACGCTCACTACGCAGTTACGCCATAGAGCACATGATAGTTGCAAGAATGTAATCAACAGCTTTTAAAAGGAAAAAAATAAAGAGCCTATTAGTTATGGTAGTTCTGTACGTAGTCGGGTACTTCGTGGATACTGGGGGATGACGTCGAGTTGTAGAAAAAAATACAGCGAACAGAGAAGTAAAGTAAACAAAGCAAAAGTTGAAGAAACCTGTGGGGTAAAAACATGGCAAAACAAGACACAAAAAAGTGGGAGTATGAAAAGAGAGAGAAAGTCGGACACGAAACCATTACAAGTACTTGACATTCCTTTGATTCATGTCCGTCCGTCCGGAAGTGCATCGCATGCAAGTCCGCCACCCAAATGACAAGTCAACGCACAAATAGGCAATAGCCAGGCCCTCATCGTGTTGCCTCGCAACTTCTTATTAAAATATGTAAATAGGTTCCGATCCTTACAGCATCTGGGCAATGACAGCAACACCAGCCAGGCCGAGGACGGCCAGGGAGTTGACGCTGATGCCAGCAGCTGCGTTGCCGTTGCCAGAGCCCGTGGCGCTGCTACCGCTGGAGCTGCCGGTCGAGGTAGGGTTGGTGTCCGAGTTGGCGTTAGCGTTGTTCGAGTCGCAAACGTACTTGCCCTGGATCTGGCCACCACCGCCCTGCGAGGCAGGAGCCAGCTTCTTGAAGGCAGAGCACGAGGCGGAGATATCGCCCGTGGAGACAATGTCGAAAGCACCCTTGACGTCGTTGAGGGCAGGCAGCTCAATACTAGGGAATTGTTAGTTACATGTTTGCAAAATAAGACGAGGACTTTTAAATACGTACTCCGTGAAGTTACCGCGCATGTTGATAGCACCGCCAACCGTCTTGAGCTTGTCAAAGCCGTTAACCTTATGAAGGCCCGTGTTGTTGGCAATCAGGAAGCCACCACCAATGGAGGTAAGCTGGGGAATGGTGATGTTGGTCAGCTCAGCGTTGCTGACGAACGAGATGTCACCAGACGTAGTGGAGGTCAAGTTGGGAGCCGAGAAGCTGTCGAAGAAGTTGGAGTCGAAGCGCATGGAGCCGTTGACAGTCTTCAGCGAGGGAACGCTGAAGCTGGAAACGTTGGAGATGGTCATGTTGGCGATCCAGGTGAGCTCGGGGAAGCTGACCTGCAGGTCCAGACCGTTGGCGTTGATGTTCAGCAGAGTAGACAGGTTGCCAAGCGACGAAGTGTACGTAACCAGACGGCGGTTGTTGTTGATGTTGATGGTGTCGGCCGAGGCAACGTCGAGACCGTCCAGGCTGCTCAGGAAAGTGTCGCTGATGACAATGCTGTCCGCGGTCTTGATACCGGCCGTGAAGGTAAGCACGTCAATGGCGGTCAGGGACACCCAGTTGATCGAGCCAACAGAGGTCAGCTCAGTGAAAGACAGGGTGGAGAGCGTGGTCAGGTTCTGCAGGTGGAAAGCACCAGTGATCTTGGTGATCGTGGAGCTCTTCAGGGTGTTGACCAGGTTGTTGTTAAGGAGGGTCAGGTCGCCATCAATGGTCTTGATGCCGGTGAAGTCGAGGGTGGCATCAGTCTGGTTGCCAATGACGACGTTGCCAGTAAGAGTCGAGCAAGACAGCAGGCTGGAGATGTCAGCCTGGGAGTTGACGGTGAACGTCGACTGCTTGCAGGTGTCAGACGAAGCGGCAGAGGCGATGCCAGCGGCCGCCGCAAGGACGGGCAGGATCTGCTTGGAGAACATTTTGCTTGAATAGCTGGACTGTTAGCTCAGTTTGTCCTCGTAAAATAAAATTGAAAAAAATCGTTCAAAGCCAGTGAAGAGTTTGCAGAAGAGGCGACAAGAAGATGAAAATGAGAAGCGAAAACAAGCAGCGTTGAAACAGTCCAGGAAAGCGTTCGAAATTTGTGAAAGAGAGAAGAATCTGAGGTCTAAGAACGGTGGTTTTAATGGTGTCTTCAATGGTGTGGTGTGGCTTCAAATTTCAAGGAAAGCCATAACAGATGTTGTCTGGGTTCAGTGACGAGAGGAAGCGTGTATCTCTGTGTGCCGCAAACAAAGTCGAGACTGTGTGTGGCAATTTGATTTATGCTGCGGAGCATGTTGTTGAATCGAGTGCTGCTAGTACTGGGTTTGTTTGAGTGGAGTGAGATCGTGTGTGCATTTTTGTCCTGATTGTCAAGCGGTGTGACAAGCCTCAGAAAGCACAGAACTAGCGGTAATGAGAAATTCCGGCCGCTTTGCCATTCTCGTACTGCTGTCTTGCTCTTCCTGTGATGTATGCTGTGCTGGCCGATCGATGCTGTCTTGCTCCTCATTTTCTAGTGACGAGTCCCAATGCCATACACTTGTGGCTTGCAATTGGGTGCTTCTTGTGGCCACTGGACGTGCTTGGTGAGGCAAATGTCAATTCCGACCACACTATTGTGGACGAGACGAGTGAAATCACCATGTCGAAGTGAAATGAAGTCACGGTGAAAGCTATTCTGATTGCGCTTGCGCCCCGTGTGTCCATCTCACACGCGTCTCGAAGCACAAAGCCACGCAAACGGGCGATTGCGTCGGCTGCCCAGCGTGTCGGTCGTGCCAAAATGTAGAGCGTCCTTCAGTGGATGGCCGGCGAGGTGCAACGTCGCGATCATTGCACACTGGGGAAGCACTTGAGGCACCCGAGCGAGCAGCTGGGCATCCGTTGCGGTGGCATCACCAATTGCGCGTCCTTGTGGCAGACTGCCCTTTCACTAGCTTTGTCGCGTGCGAATCGAGTTCATACATACCTTTGGATGGCTTTCGAGTGGCTGGAGGTCAACTTCGTGATGACGAGATCGCAAAGTTTTTGAAACGAAAGTCGGGAGGTCCGGGAAAACAAAGAGGCGTTGAATATTTGTGTTGTAGATAACGAGAGTCGACGCGTACCTGGGGAAAGAAAACAGGTAAACACGTAAAAAAAAATTACAGCGAAAAGGATGAAGAAAGGAAAAAGGAACACGACGATGTTGATTAAACGATGGACTATGAATCGAAAAATGAAACGAGTTGGGAACCAGAAAAGGGAGAGGGGAGGGAGAAAAGAGAAGGGAGGAGCGAGGAAAAAGAGGAAAACAGACGAGCCAGGGGAGTAGGGGGAAAACAGGTACGGTCTTCACTAGTGCCAAATAGTTATTACGAGCAAGACTGCAAGCAGGAAAGAAGGGGAGAAAAGAAACAAGCAGAGAGAATGAGCGACCGACGCACTGTAAAGGCAGGGGAAGGGGTAATTGGAGCAAGCTAATAATTCTCAGAGTGGGACCTGCCGGTACAAGAGGATAAAGCCACCCCCCCTCCTTTCCCTCTCCTTTACTAAGATTGGTCCACGCTGAGTGCACTATGCCCAGTAACTGAGTGTTTTATGGATTTGCAGTGTTTTCTTGGACAAGGTGAACAGTCAGTCAATCAATATTTCATGATGTTCACGATTGTTGCATACCTGTCAGCCTGTATCCTACAATGGCTGAAAGCAAGACTTGGTCGGGTAACCGGTTTCTGTGCCTTGGAAGGCACGGTTGTGACTGCTTCTTTCTTGGTTCTTGGTTGCTGCTTCTGTCTTAGAATGTATGCAGGCAAGAAGTGGCACTTGCTCCTCAACTGCATCGCTTGCCTCCCGCAGACATGTTTCTTCGTTCTTTCCTTGAACCCGGACATATGCTAAAGCTGGCCTGACAACATCACCAGCCAACCGATGTCATTGCCAACAAATTCAAGAACCAACGAGGCCAAATCAACGAATATGGCGACCTCAAACACAAACGCTAAAGTCCGTTGGCTGTGTTGACTATCACGTAGAAAGGACCGCATCCACTCGGCAGTAGTCAACTAGTCGCACCATTATGAAAGCAAAGGCTGAGATGTTTTCTCGTCTTCACTGTGTATTTTTCGTTTCTTTTTTTTTTCGATTTTCAGGCTCGGCCTCCCGGTTTGCTAGATCGGGCAGTCGCCACGGTCTGCGCTTGCCTCAGCTCGACAATGGCACACGCAAAGGAAACACCATTCCGGGGTCACTTCACCAAAATAGCACCTGGGATGGGGCTCTGGAAGACGCTATGAAATTCAAGGCTAGAAAAGTACACTCATATCTACTCCGTACACTTGTATCGTCACGATTCAATCTCCAACTTTCTCTCTCGTTGGATCCTTCTATGTGCTATTAATGCTGCATACATATGTCGTCGCAGTTGCAGCTGCCGTGATGTGCTGTGTAATACAGATGTATTCTTCCGCCCAGGTGGACATGCAAACCGAATAAGACACTATTAGAATCGCTCCTTCCTCACACTGACACGGGGGTCTTTTCTACCCATTCGGGCCAAATTCAGTTATCTACCCTCGAGCAAACGATAGCATTTCAATGACTCTTATGTCCGGCAGTGTCTACATATCCCGCAAGTACTCGTCATAAATGTGTCGTCAATAAAGCGCCGATGTGCACTCCCGGCTTTGCAGACTTATTCCACGAGGACACAAACACTGCATAGAGCTGTGCGTACGCTGCCATCGGCGTACGAAGCGGGGGCAGACCGTCACACAGGGAGAAACGTGGCTGCAGCTGGTCCATCTTCAATGAGATTAGTTCTCGGATACTGTTGAATCAGTTTACATGTACTTGAAAGGTGTGGATTTCTATGTTGGCGGTGTCCCATGCCGCCAAGTAAGAAGCCCATACTCCGTGGAGCTTGTCAGAAAGCCATGCCTTCCGCGCCTGTCAATGGCATCCCATCGCCACTTCCGGCCCGTCAATGTCTCCGTGTTCTCCTTCTGTTTCCAGAAAGCCGCCAAGGCAAGCATGTCGCAAAATGCTCCGTGCCCAGCTTTCAATTTGCAGGGAACCTCATCACGAGGGAAGGCCCGTCTGGAAGAGAATGGGTGACTTCGTTAGCCCTGTCCCCAGCATGGTGCGCTTCTCCACGTAAATCTCACGAAGGAAATTGGCAAGTCCCCTCCCCCCCTTTTCGCGTCGCCCACAGAGGCAATACCGTGTATGTGCATGATCGCAAAACGCAGTCGATGAAGATTGCAGAATTAACAGAAATGCCTATCTCTCCTTTGTTCAACAATGTCAATCTTGGAACGTGCCAACAAACCCAGTCGAGCATGTCTGCGTGTCGTCAACAGTGGCGCTGTGCAGCCAAGAGCTGCGTTTCCCAAACCCAGCCAGGCCTCCGGCGTTCCAAAGCTGGGGCCTCGAGAGCCTCGCTAATCCTCAAGTGGCAGAACGTAAAGCGCTGTGAGAAGTCAAGCACGAGGAGCAAGTGAAGAAAAGAGAATACCAAAAAGATCGCCACTGGAGCGAAAATGAGAGGGGACAAGAGCCTGGCTAGGGTGGCTCCAGAGGGGCCAGGATCTGGGCCTGGTATCTCAAAAAGTACGATACGGGAGCACATGCCGAGCTTGTTCGCTTCCACTCAAACCCCAAAGATGGGTTGGCCTCCTTCCTTTTTTCCTGGCCGAAAATCAAGGCAGGACCCATCGTTGCACATATTGAGCGTGCAATTGCACAAATAGCACAGAAAACAATAAAATGCAAGCATTTTTCACACAGAGCGGAAGGCACAGGCCTTGGCCGAGAAACGCCACAATGGGGCAAATCCGATCGCAGGAATCGGAAACCAACGACTCGCAGAAAGAGCCATGTCCTTGTCACTGCATCGTAAGTACTTGCAAAAATCGGAGAGCGAAGCATGAGATGGAAGCTGAAGCTGAAGCTTTTTGCTCTGCAGGTGACAGACAGGCGACAGGTGCAGCACTGGACGGCCCGTCCTGCTTTCACCCTGGCGGACACTGACGACTTTTTTCTAGCTTCCGTTCTTATTTTTTGTTCGGCTCTTTTTGTTGTCTTTTTGTTTCTTTTTTTATCCATTTTTCCGCCACACGCCGCGCACGACTTTTCGTCGCGCTTGGAAACCTTCTCCCCTCTATCTTCTTTTTTATGAAGTGTTGCTTTCAGTGCCAAAACCTTGCGATCACGGATTTTTCTTTTGTGGTGCGTGCACATACATGTACGCGTCCGCCCTTATGTATTACGAGATTTTCGCGTACGGTGTTGCTTATTAGGCTCCTCCCTCCCAATCCATCCCTCCTTCCCCATCTGCACGATAGTCGCAACGCGTCCCTGCGCTTGCATTCTCATATCCAAAAATGCGACCCGTCGTTCTTTCCTCTCTGCCTGCATGGCATACGGCAGTCCACGCTCAGAAAGCAATTGACACTTTTTTTTCTTGGATGCTCCTATCATGCATACTGTGAACAAAACAATCCCCTCTCTGTAAGTATTGATTTTTCTCTTTGCAAAATATGCTACGAGATTGATCGTCGAAAATTTTGGAGCATGCCAAATCTCAAGGACGTGTGGATGAAAATGCTCCACCCACGAGGGCAGGTTGGGTGTGTCTTTAGTAAACCTCACCCCCTATCTGCAGGCTGGTCTGTTTCGTTGCTACGCTAACGCCAAAGCAGGAAAGCACCATCTCCTTTTCTGTGAAAGCCAGCACCGAGCTTGGTCGCTCGTTCCTGCTTCACCAATCCACGCCAAACTAAGCCCGATAAAGACAGGTAGGAGCTGTCGTAACGAAAGCAAGAGCAAAAGGCAAAATACTCCGTACGACGTACGTCGTAGTTCTAAAGGCCTCCAAGAAGGTACATGCATTCTCGTCTTGACTGCTGCTGCCAAAGCCGCTCAAAACTTGTGCAACGCTGCATATTGTAGACAGTGGCCTCGAGGCCTGTACATGCTGCAACCTGCAGAATTACGTTTGAACACGCCAAATTCAAGATTTCTGGGCAGATCCTCGCTTTGGGTTCCATTGGGACTCGCTGGAGAGAGGGGCGTTTTGCGGGAAGGAGCGCCTCTGTTCCCTGTTCGTGCGCCTTCTCCTGTCCCAGCTTTCAGGCCGTCGCGAAGAGGAAGGCAAGAAACTCGATCTTCAGTGTTGGCAGGTCCCACTTCTTTGCTTGCATTCCAACACACAAGACAAGGCCATCCATCGAAATGCATTTGTTTTCGTCAAAAGCAACAACAGTGACTAATGCGCACCGACACACTCTCCACCGTGATGTTGCTCCTGCACGCCCGTTCACCTTCTCATACTCCTCTACAACGTATTTTATTGCTACTCGAGTGAGTAATTCGCCACTGAGACAGAAGCAACAGACGGAGAGAAATAGCCAGGGCATAGCGAGACTAGAGAACGCCGGTTAGACGCCGTTGCATGCCCGGTTCAGAGTAAAGTGACAAGTCGACACTATCTAGACTGCCCGGCCAACAAGCGACTTGTATGTAGCCTAATAGCGGCTAACTATGGCGGTGCAAGAGTGTACATTGAAAGTCGACACATCAACCGGGTGTCGCTGTTGTTTACCAAGATATCAGCCCTTCCACGCCGCAGCCCAAATGAAAAAGGACTCTTTAACTGAGTAAGACATGTCGATGGAATCCAATTCCAATGCACAAAATTGTTGTGGGATATGAAGGCGGCTGGGTACCCAAAGTAAACAGTACTACTCCGTACTCAGAACACATTTAGGTGCTGACGTCGTTGTGCATCATCAAGCAGATAATCGTCTGTTGCATTCGGCGGTCGCATGGTTCTAGAATTCCGGTTATTGGAAAGGTGAGTGGTCGGGAGATCGGGAGGATGAGCATTGGCAAGGAAGTTAGCACGGAAGCAGGAGTTTTCGAGTTACAGACATATACATGTACTCCTGTGCACATCCAACCTGAAACTTGCGTCGAGACCATGCCAAGAGACGTGGCTTTGAGAGATCAGAGACCTCCCGACATGGGGATGCTGCAACCAGCTTATTAGTCGCCAACCGTAAGATGGGCTACTCTGGATTACTTGGCAGACGGGAGCAAATCCGTGGCAGATAAGGTCCGCAATGAGCATTCTCAGTGCCGACAATTCAATTGTTTGTTTTGTAGATCCGGAACAGCTGCCTTTTTTTCTCGTTTTGGTGAATCCGGCGGCCAACGCATGGCTTAATCTAGCCGCGTGGTGCCTTGCATTCTTGGACATTCCTGTGCCTCGAAATCTTGCTTCAATACTGCGGTGTGGTTACGTACATTTCACTTTGTTGGAGAGCTGTCGCATAGTTGGCTGCAACAGTGATACCTAGCGGCATCGCAGAGATGGGTATATCAATCAATCGATTGAGTTTTTCGGTTTATTATTTATTTTAAAAAAAATTTCTACCCTTTTGTTTCTTAAAAAAAATGGGTGTCATTGGATTTAATAATATTCCTTACATTTGATCCAATGGCTCCTATATTTAAGGGCGGAGAGAAAAATTCAGTGTAGGTGAAAATGAATACACGATATTCAGAAATGCGAATTTATTTGTTTACTCAGATACCATGTAGAAGAAGCGCCAACCCCAAACATTCGTCAACGTTAACCAGGCAGCAAAAAACACATATTCAACGGTCAGGTGTAATATATGACTTCACCCACTGCTTTCTTTTTCTAACCGAATTTGGCATGCTGTGTTTTGCCTGCCAAAGGCAGCTTCTCCAACACCTAACTAAGATGAGGATCTCGACTGGCATGTGCAAATAACGCCACCACGAAGGGACAGCGGCAGTGGCTTTCGATATGTTTTACCTGGCCGTGTGGAATAGGGAAGAATGGCAAGACGAAAACGTCGAATGAATAAGAAAGAAGGCTGGTCACCGCGGCTTACATTGAGCCAAGTCGAAGCAAATGTCCCTCTGAAAACAACGTCATCCCCTGTGATATTTGGCGATGTTAGTGTAGATATCAAACACAAGAGGCCTATATAGGCGTAATATAGCATGAGCAGGAATACAAAATAGTAGAGACCCAGCATTTATACTAGGGAACATTGCATACCTGTCAACCACACAGCGCATAGTTAGCTAGACGAGGGCCATCATGCTTCTATGGTCACAATTGGCGAGGGCCAAAGTTCTGGTGCGACCGAGTCTCGAACACAGACAATGACATCTAAACGTGAAATATACATGGACGTGAATATGTATCTGCCTACACGTACATGCTTACCGCAGCGATAACATGGCATTGACTCGAGGTTATAAATGTACAAACATGGCTCAAGATGTAGATGCGCCCTGCTCTCTCCATATATGTGGAGGTGCCGGATGCGTTTGTCTGGTTCGCGAACTGGATAGACCCTGTCTATGCTCAGCCCATCGTACTGACGTCCACCGACTCTACCTGCCACATATACCACATGAAGACACTCCGATAGGGCTTAAACGGCTCAGCCATGGCAACCATCTCCTTGTCGGTCATGTACTTCCACTTGGCGTTCTTCTTCGTGGCGGTTGCGCCGGCCTTCTTGAGCTTGACGATGTCACGGCCGGCAAAGGCCGCCATGCCCCGTTGCACCCCGAGATCGCCCACGCTGAAGACATCCATACGCTTGAGGGCGAACATGGCAAACATCTCCACACTCCAGAGGCCCAGGCCACGTACCGCGACAAGCCTCTCCACGAGTGTGTCGTATGGCGCATCCGCCAGCATTTGCGCCGACAGCTCGCCCGAGACAAACTTCTCGGCAAGCCCCTTCAGATACTCGGCCTTGCGCTGCGACAGACCGGCTGACCGCAGCTCCTCGATCGACGTGACTGCCACCTGCGACGGGTGTGGGAACGACTGGCCCTTCTCCTTTTCCTTTTCAAACAGGTCGACGAACCTGTTCTTGATCGCTCTAGCCGCGGCGCCCGACACCTGCTGACTGATGATACCACTCGCCAGGCTCTCAAAAGGATCAACCTTTTCGGCCAACGACTCGGGGCTGAAAACATTACAGTAGTGAGCATCGATGACTGGCTTGATCCGCGGGTCGACACTGATCAGGTGTGCGCAGGCTTCCTCCAAAATGTTCTTTGTTGTTGTCTTTTCCTTCGTAGCCGGCGTGTTGAGAATGTCGAGCGGCAGCGCCGACACAATGCGCGACGTTTCTGGAGATATGAGTGGCGCGTTGGTTCTGTCAGGGTCTGCCAGTCGGTTGACGGCAGGATGCCTCGGTCGCGGAGTCTTGGGTGTGGCGGGCACTGCAGCACGGGATATGGCTGATTCGGGTGTGGTTTCTCTGGCGCGAGAAGAAGACGGGGCAATGGGATGCTCGTCGGTGGCCGGGGCCGCCTTCTTGGCAGCCGGACGCCCCCGCGGCTTCTTGGTCGGAGGCGCAGAAGACTGAGGCGGCGCAGCAGATGCATCTATGACTTCTGAATCCACTGTAGTTCTTCTCTTTCTTGAGACTGCTGCCGCAGCAGTCTTTGGCTTTGGAGTGGACTTAGATGGATCCGGCACTGGACTAGCGGAGGCACTGCCAGAGCTCAGTCGCGCCGACCTCCGAATGGAGCCGATGGAGGCCATGTTCTGAATATATCGGCAAAGACCGTGGGGCAACGAGGACGTCGTCGTCCTGCACGGAGTGGAAAGTCCAATCGGCCGATATGAGATGGACCGCAAAGAGTGGAAATTACTCCTTGCTCCGTGAAAAATGCAAGAGGAAAAGAGGGGGATCGAGCAGCAGACACGCAGACAGGCGATGTCCTGTAAACTTGATGGCATACGGAGTTCAGGATGGAGACTATGATGCTTGGGGTTGCTCTTGATGACTGTGCTCTTCAATCTGTACCGAGAGGCTGACATACAAGAAAGGCAAGAGGAAGATGCTTTACCTGGGGGGAGGGGGCAGGCACGACTTCAAAAGCAACGATTTTCTGCCAACAAAGGAGGGAGCAACCGACTTGCAGGCAGATCGGCGGAACAAATACGCGACTGCGCGTTGCCAGGACGCCAAACTGTGTCGCCCGATCACGTGATAAATTTAAGTGTCTCGGGATGGCTTGGCAAGCCGACAGGGAACCAAGGGCCAGCTCTCAACGATACTACAGGCCCAGTAACAAAGTTTGGTATCCTTGACGTTCAAACTTTCTCCATTTTCTTATCCTACTTTGTACTTACTATTGGGCTTGACGTGGCGATGGAAGAAAAAGAGAAAGATCGATGAGAGAAAGTCGACGGTTCTTTCCTTCTCTCCTTGAAATTAAACCACGGGGGGCACCTGCCCTCCATGGGCACGGATGATACTGCTTGCCGGGATACAGGATGGAGAAGGCTCTGGCGGATCTCGATCGACTATTGCATGGAATCCATTACAGGGAGGCTACACTGGTGAATAGGAGTCTCTCATCACTACTTGCCATTATGACCGATCATGGTCGTGTACGCAAGATAAGTTGCAATACAGCACAGTTCTTCGCTTACTACCGTCACTACTCGTGTGCTTTCCTTGAAAGTCAGATGGACAATACTTTCCCCCCCTTCTTTTCTCCAATTATTATGCTGTGGCAGGGGACAAGACATGCGTGCGTGGAAGGAGCAAATGGCGAAAATTCGCATCGCTTTTTCGTCACACTGCGTAACATTATGCTGGAAAGTGAGGAAGGAGGACACGCAGCCCTCGAATGGCAGCGCAACAGTGTTTTAAGTGCCTTCTTTGTGATTTTCGTGTTTGCTACGGCAGGGCCGCCCCTACCTTAAAGCCTCGTTGGTTGCTAGCGGATGAAAAACCGGCTGGCAGGTACAAAAATGCCACGACACAGTATTACCAGCTGTCCAGCACTGGGTATATTTGCTTTACGTGTCGATTTTCAAGCAGCAATTGGCTTCCTTAAAATGCTTCATTTTCAAATCCAAGATAGATACGATGTTTCCAGCACCTGTCTACATAACCCAAGTGCTGAGAATGTCCCTGAACATGCTGCGTGTCTTATCGACGCGCCTTATCAGGTCTTTCCCTCTTCATTTTCTTTTCCTTTTTCACAGTGCAGGCCTGGCCAGTTCTTTCCCCATCCTGCAGGGGGCCTAATGGAAATGCACCTGCGCTAAAATTGGAAATGTGGCTTTTGACAGAGGAAGGTACCTGCTACATCCGACCAGTGCTTCTAGAACACCTGTCCATGGATTTCGATATGTCCAGTGCATGGTTTTCCTTTTCTCTCTTCTTTCTGTCAGACAGTGTTTGTTTCTCCGGGACGCGTACGAGCACCGCCGTCATCATCTTGAACAGACACCGGTGTTGGCTCGGACGCCAGCGTTGCAAAAAGATGACCAGGGCAGTGCCGCTGCGAGTGCCTTCAACCGCATGATATGTCCCGCCCGTTCCGTGTGAGAGATGACTTATCTCTCAGGCCTTGAGTGATCCGTTCCGCCAAGCTTCGAGGAAATGGCCTGGCCCCTTCAGAAGCATATATACGGCCTTTCTTACCCGCCCGTTGCCTGAACTTTATGTCTATTTTGCACCTTCAGAGGTTGAGTCGTAATAGCACTGCCGCCAGTCGCTCATTCCCATTTAATAGTTCTTCTACGTCGTAGTACGTCGTAAATTGCCGCCTCATTCATTACCCAAGGAAGCAGCAAAGCAGAAGGAACCGCACATATTAAGATGCATCAGAATGAGCGGATACTTGACTGCGTGGCAGGAGCAGTTCGCTGACAGTAACAGTCGTCGCAGAGTCCAGAGCACCTTCCGGTTCTCAGGAAGTGGAGTACCAGGTACAAGAATCGACCGCGTCAGAGAGTGAAAGAAATTGAACAGCCCCACCGGGCCACCCGCCAGTTTCTGCCCCTTTGGTTGCCCCTGATTGGCACAGGTGCCTTTCCCCAATCCTGTCCCCATTCTCCATTCCTCCCTTGGCAGGATTAATCTGATCACCCAGGTCCGACAAGGGATGTCCCAACAGCGCAAAACCCACTGTAGGAAGGACACAACCACAGCGGGCCTGGGCCAGCACCCATCACTCGATGCTTCCCTCTTCGCTTCGCTGGTAGTAAAGTACCCCAGTCTCCATACGACGTAGACAAGACTGGTATCTTTTCCGCAGTAAATGCAAGAACGAACCGCGCCTGGCTGGGTGTTCTGAACAGCTAAGCTTCGCTGCCTCTTCTTCTCACTCCCTCCTTTCAAACCTTCAATTCTCTTCTGCCTCGCATCTCGACAACATTTGTCTTCCGCCTCCGTCGACTGGTACAGCATCTTCTCCGCACCTGGCCGCGTCACAATACACGAGAACGACGACCGTGTCCATTCCTACGGCTTGAATTCCCCCAAATTGGACGAACCGCGATCTGATCTGCTTGGATCGGCCATCGAATTGCCTCTACGTCACGCTTAATCCATCAAACCCACACATTGTCACTCGTTTTCAGTTCTGCTTCTTCTGCTTCTGCCATCGATTGGCATCGTGTCTTCTTTTTGGCACCCGCGACTCTACATCGTCTTTGGTTGGCATAGACTGCGTTTTCTCTTGGCGTGGTACGCGAATAATTTCGCGCGCAAATTGGTTGGCGATAACCTCGACCATTTTTGGCGACGATCGCGAACTGCACGAGACCTGGTCTTTCGACCCAGCTTCCAGCTCGATCGATAAGCCTCAAGTTGGCCCTCCGACCTTGGTCTTTCATCAACGGCAACAACGGCCTCACTTTGAAAAGAGAGAGGACCCGTTTCCTATCACAGGACGACCAACGGAAGAAGAAGGTACTTCTCCGTCACATATCACGATACTAGGGGGATCAGACGGCATCAACGACCTGTCTCGTCTCTCGTGCGCTTTTGCCCTTCATCCTCACCCCCTCTTCGCTTAACAACCTCAATCATCGCCTGCGCTTCGCTGCGTCGGTTTACCTACACATTCCGTCACAATGTTACTTCCCAAGGGCGGACTCAACTGGAAGGCCGCAAAGGCCAACCTGCCACCATCACGCGCCGTCGTTGTCTTCCTGACACGCACGCGATTCCTCCTCCTCATTGCCATTACCAGCATAATCTTATTATTATGGCGAGGCATCCGGTCTTCAGCATCGGAAATGCAAAGGTAAGCTTTATTTTCCTATCCCTCTATTTCTTTTATCTACTTTCTATTTGCGTTGCAGACGCGATCGCCCATCGTATCGCGGGGCTTCTTGAGAGGCGTCGATTTGACTGACATCCTTGTCCCACAATAGCTTCTACTGCTGGGGCCCAAATAAGTCGCCCATGGAAATGACGCCTAACGAGCAAGCCTCATGGAACGGACGGCTGCGGACGCCTGTCATTTTCAACCACCATGCACCCCTGACCATCAACTCCACAACAGTTGAGCACGTCAACCTCAACCCTATCAAGTCGACCCGCAAGGCTGCTGCCAACGAGGAGCGCGTGCTTATCCTGACCCCGATCAAGGATGCCGCTCGCTACCTGTCCAAGTACTTTGAGCTGATCTCGGAGCTCACGTACCCCCACCACCTCATTGACCTTGCCTTCCTGGTGTCTGACTCGAACGACGACACTCTGGCCGTCCTGGCCATGGAGCTTGACCGCATCCAGAAGCGCCCGGACAATATGCCCTTCAACAGCGCCATGGTTGTTGAGAAGGACTTTGATTTCCACCTGAGTCAGGACGTCAAGGAGCGCCACTCGTTTGAGGCGCAGGGTCCTCGGCGCAAGGCTCTTGGTCGCGCCCGGAACTACCTTTTGTCGGCAGCACTGAAGCCTACCCACTCGTGGGTGTACTGGCGCGATGTTGACATTGTCGAGAGCCCCGAGACGATTATCGAGGACTTTGTCGCCCACGACCGCGATGTCCTTGTTCCTAGTATGTACCATCCTGGGTTTTATTTTGTACAAATATAATGCAGTCACTAACACAAGACAGATATTTGGTTCCACCGTTACAGAGACGGCCGTGACATTGAGGGACGATGTAAGACAATCCATATTTGTGGCTATTCTTGGATACTCTTTCTCGTTCCTATTATACTAACATTGTGCGCAGTTGATTACAACTCTTGGGTTGAGTCAGACAAGGGCCGCAGACTGGTCAACAGCCTCGACAAGGACGTTGTTCTGGCAGAGGGCTACAAGCAGTACGATACTGGCCGGACATACATGGCCCGCATGGGCGACTGGCGTAACGACAAGGACGAGGAGATGGAGCTCGACGGTGTTGGTGGTGTCAACATTCTCGTCAAGGCCGATGTCCACCGTTCCGGCATCAACTTCCCTTGCTACGCCTTTGAGAACCAGGCCGAGACCGAGGGTTTTGCCAAGATGGCCAAACGTGCAGGCTACGGCGTGTACGGCCTGCCCAACTATGTGGTCTGGCACATTGATACGGAAGAGAAGGGCGGTAACGCATAATATCGTCCTCCCCCTCTCTTCCCCTCTCTTCTTCTATCCCTCCCTTATTTTACCTGACTGATCTCTCTTCTTTCTCAAAGCACGCACATAACGAAGAACAAACCACGCAAACAACACTGCTATATTTTATTATCACATATTACACGCGACCTGTTCGACTGAACGAGGCGTTTCATGGTGTTTTTGGGGAACTTTTCTTACTACTATCACATCGGATTGCTCTTTTATTTTTCCTATTATACAAAATCTTGTTTTTTTTTGGTATTGGTTCAAAGGCATACAACACTCACTAAGAATCAAATATTCACTACACTTTTTACGTGGAAGTTTGGCCTGTGCCCTTTGCTGTGTTTAATGTCTGTTTTCTCTCTCCTTTGTCTGGCATGGTTCGTTCGTGTTCCCGGTTTCCATGTTCTTCCTTCCCTTCTTGGCTGGCCTAGTCCTTTGGCTGTCTTGTTTCCTGCTTAGTTGTTTTTGTCTGTTCAATGTCTCTTTCTGGCGTCATAGTCTCTATAGAATCGGTTCTGGGCTCCTGGGTTTCTTCATTTCATTGTTTGACGATGGTGACAGCCACGCAACCCAACTAATGTTAAAAGAGTACATATTGTCTTTTGCCATACAGGTGCATGATGCGTGACACCCCACAACGTGACTCAATAATGTGATTAGAAGTTATTTTTTTTTGGTGTTCTTCTATGTGCGTATATGATACAAGATAAAAAACGCATATCGCCGTCCATCTGATCCCATTTGTTTATCCAGTCCAGGATTTCTATGCACGACTAGCCCGCCGACTCACAACGGTTTTCTCCCGCTCTCCTTCCACAATGCTGACAGAGGGTGAAGTTGGTATAGTGAAGAAAGCGGCTCGGGTATTCGAAGAGGTTGTTTCGGCTTTGGCCGTAATATGTTCTCCTTATCGTCTAGACCTCCGATCTGGGTCGACTGTCGGGTTTCCTCGGTGCCGCTGCCACAGCCGGTGATGTTGTCGAGTAGGTCGTTTCGATTAGAGCCTTTGCCGTCATTTATTCCCTCCCCAGCGTCCTGATATCCTCCTTCATCCCATATCCCCCCTCTCCCCTCCTTTTCTCCATCCCTTGTCGTTCCATCTCCCATCGTCGTCACCACACGGTTAGTGGCTCTTGATGATCTCCATGGTGTCCAGCTCGTTGCGCTCCTTGATCTCGGCCTCGATCTGCTCGATGAGCGGGACCAGGTACGGCTTATCCTCGGAGGCCTTGGTCCACTGGTCCTTGGGCAGCAGCTTGTGCTGTAAGCTCAGCTGGACGGCGCGGCGCATGCGGAAGATGCGATCGTAGTTCTCCTGGGCGGGGAGGCGCTTGATAGCCTGCTGGACGACGTCGCTCTCCTCGGGGATCAGGTCGTCAGCGCGGAGACCGAGCTGGCGGTAGCCGGAAAGACCGACGTAGAAGTTGGCGACGGGCTTGAGCAGCTTGTGCAGCCACGGCTGCGAGCGGATGAAAGGGGCGAGCGTCGGGTACGACATTTTGAAATCGGTTCTGTGGTGTTCAATTGATCCAATTGACAGTGTGGTGGGTGGTGGGTGGTGATCAATTCGCGACGTTGGTCGTGGTGGTGTGGTTTCGATCAGCCAGTTTCGTGTCGTTATTTTTTTACGGCTCTACGCTCCTACGAAAGCAAAGCACCTCTGGCTCCTGCCCGCAAAGTTCCTCAAATTCCCGCCAGGCCGAGCGTAAAAGCACTGGGAAGGAGAGGGAATTATGGGGCAGGCCCGTCAGCCCAAAAAGCCGCGCTTTCGATTGGTCGCGTCATGTGACCAATTTCAGAGCTTTCCCAATTGGCTCGCTGGCTGCCTCAGGCCTGAACTCCCCTCTGGACCTCTCATCTCAGCAGTCCGTAGCACTCCTCAGCACTTATTGCCCAATGCCGACGCCCTACGACGTTCTCCGTATCTCGTCCTTGAAAGGCCGACTCTCTTTTCAATAGTCAACAATGGCCAACAACAGGCTTTACTCGTGCCTTTATTTGATATGTGTTTTGGCCTGGTGTCCACGGAACGAGCAAACCGCAATTTATGTTGCAAGGAGGCAATATGCCGTGAGCTGATGACCAGTACCAGTTATCAAGTTGGTGAGAACAACAGCATCTTTCGTCGTACTTATTTGCTCCAGTCAGCATGGAATCTAAACAAGTGGCAGGCTTAGCTAAGATGGTAATCCTAGTATGAATAAAACGGACTCCGTTCGAACGTCGTTTCTTGATATGGTAGCTCGAGCAATGGGCGACGGATCGATGTAAGCGTATTGGTTGGTTTATACATCTTATTGTGCTGTCACTCTCAGTGAGACTGGATTCGGAGTCGCTTGAGCCTTTGTAAGTAAAAGTAATCACAGACAGATAATAAACTGTGAGGTCTCGTTGGCGGTCTATTTTCGGGTATTTTCCGTCGTCTTTTCGACGCCCTTTTCATGTTTGAGTCCTTTCCCTCTTTTTACAGCGAGGCTTTGTGGCTACTGACGAGCTTTCCTGCAATATTAAGTAACCGAGCCAAAGACGGTTCAAGCTCCACCAGCCCCCGTTCTCGGGAGAAGGAACCACCTAGAGCTTTACAGCACTTGTCGTTTGGGAAGGGCGCAGCTCCGCACCAGGCGTGCCTTCCCCAGTGACCCCTCCTTTCTCCCCTTCCGATCTCCGATACGGTGATCCCCCAAACCCCCGACACAAAGCGAAGGCAGTTGTATTTTGTTGTGATTTTGCTGTGCGAGGAAGGAACAGGGGACCCGAAAAAGTGTCAGAAAAACTGGCCAGGAAGCTAGCAGCCGAGACCACGCGCCCTTTGGGGCAATTCCGCACTTGCCAGATGCCATATCCGTATTGTTTAATCCGTATCTTCATAAAGTAGCACCTGCCTCTGACTTCTTACGTCTTCTTACCACCCTCCTTCCTTCCTTTTTTTTTGCTTCGTTTTTAGCACGAATATATAAATCTCGCAAGGAAGCTCCAATGGCATTTCGCCTCCTCCGTCTCTCCTCTTCTACATCGCCTCTTGTCTCAGCCGCCCGCCCTCTGACCAACACCACCAACAACAGCCTTTTCCGCCTCCAGCAACTCCAGCGCACCATGGCCTCCTCCGCCCCCAAGACCGAATGGCTCGCCATTGTCCCTGACTTTCCCAACACCATCGAGAAGCGTCTCGAAGTCCGCCCGTATGTTTATTCTAATTTCTTTTTGTTGGCGATTCTATTTCCTTTGTCTTGAATATGAGAGGCTTGGAAGGCCAGGGCAGTTGCGAGACAGGCTATTTATTCATCTGTTAACCTGTTGTGCCACAGTACACACTTTGCCAACCTCAAGGCATCCATGGACAAGCTCAAGTTTGGTGGTATGTTGACCTCTTACGTCCTTTTTATCTTTTCTCAATGGGCATTTTCTGACACATATAGGCGCCATTCTCAACGACAAGCCCTCAGACCCTGATGACCCCAAGACCTTCCCCTTTGCCGGCAGCACTGTGATCATGCTGGCCGACACGAAGGAGGAGGTCATCGAGTTCCTGAAGAAGGACGTCTACTTTGCCACCGGCGTCTGGGATGTTGACAATGTGAGTTGCTGCTTTCTGCGACCTTCACCATTACCCGTTTCGTTCTCAGCTAACGTGCTCTACAGGCCCAGATCTACGCCATGAAGACCGCTTTCCGCATCCCGTAAATGATACCAGACTTGCTCTGTATCATTCAGCTGCACCATGAGAGTTCAATAAAAACAGTTTACGAGTCGTGACAATATAATGAATTGAGCATTGCGAGAATAGGATATGTGAGCTTGAAATTATCCCAATATCTGCACTGCCAGAAAACGTAAAGCACATGTTACTAGTCTTTTCTAGAGAGACCAGTAATAAGAGTTAAACCAGACACATATCTCTCCGATCTTGCCATGAAAACTCCATTCTCTGGCCTAGGATAAGTAAATAAACAAAGCATGATCAACGCCTAGTTTGACCATATCCCCAATCCACCATGTCCCCCATAGTACAAGTAATATCTCCAGAACATGCTGAAAGCCAAACAGCAGAAAATGAAGAAACATTTCAACTAGCCGTTGAAAACACATCAAAGAATTCAAAATAATGCAGCGGGTGATGCATCAAGCCCCTATAAACAGAGACAAGATTCTGGAAAATAACCAAGCCACAGCCAAACCAAAGGTGACAAGAACCTCCCAATTACATAATGACCAATATAAGCCAACAAACAAAGGCAAATAACAAGAAATAAACATGAGGGACGGCAGCAGGGGCGTCGGCCCAAATTTAATCATTGTCCTCGGTGCCCTTGTCTTCGGCTGCTATCCGAAGCTCATAGTTCAGCTCGAAGCACTCTGCAAGAAGCTCTGTGACGTTGCCTTGACCTTCGGGGATGTCACCGCCGACCATGAACTTGCCGTCGACACGCATGTTGTCAATGGAGTTGAGCTGTGATGTGTTAGAATTCACTCATTATCAAAGACTCAAGGTTATGTAAGCCTTCACATACCTTCATGCTGTAAGGGTAAAGTTCGCGAGGGGAAGAAACACCACCAGACTCCTTGACCTCCTGTAAGCAGCGCTTCAAGGTCAACAACTGGTTGTATACGGGCAGCAGAGCCTCGGAGACCGGCTCCGATGAAATCATAAGTGAGTAAACAAGGCCGTAGCTGCGGCGGATAAGATAAAGACATGTCTGACGAATGTTAGTACATGTAATCGCCACACCTCGCAAAACTATCGTTTGGATATTTCCTGCAATGCTCACCCTTTGGACATAAAGCTCAGCAGGCTTTCCCTCGTCGTCGACCCAGTTGCCGTCCACACGCGCCTCGTCAAATTTATCGAGCTGGCGCTGGAAGTCGTACAAGTCCGTCTCGCGTAGCGACCACGCCTGTGTGATAGACAGCTTTTCGAGCTCGTTGCGGATGCCGACGAGAGTCTCGTACATCGGCTTGAACTCGTCCGGGATCACACCCTTGCGTTCAAGGACAATGTCTGCCCACTGGAGACACCTGCTAAGCAGTTGCGACACCTCTTCGATACCAGCGGGTACCTTGCCCTCATCGTTGACATAGTCGCCGTTTGCGCGGTGCTCGTCGATTTCTTTGAGCTGCGATTTGTACTTTTGAACTTCGTTGACAGGGAACTACATTGGTGTTAGTGTAATACTTTCGCAAGGGCAAGAGCAACGGCATAAATCGCAACGTACCCGAGGTTTTGTGTTGGCGAGGGACATGGAACGGAGAATTGAGATAAGCTTCTCGTGGACTGCTGGCAGTGGTTTCTCCAGTTTCTGCAGCTTGTCTTGCAGGTTCTTGATCGACACCATGCACTGATCAACACGTTGGCCCATAAGCTCGTTGAGATACGGAGAGCTGTTCGAGTCGGGGTTGTGGACAATCGAGGCAAGCCGCTCAAGCGTATGTGTGATGCTCTCCAGGTCCTTTGCCGAATAGAGATTCGCCTCAGTCAGGTGGTCGAGAAGACGGCGGATAGTAGACGTCAGCGCATAGGCCGCCGGTGCCTCGCTGGTGCGGCCAATCGTCATGAAGAAGAGCGAAAGAAGCTGGAAGCAGCTCTCGAGTACCCGATCCACTAGACGGAGAGAACGGTAAAGTCAGCCGACCGAAGTATACAGTGGCGCAACAGACCACACAGGGGGAAAAAGATGTATGAAAAAAGCAAGACTCACGTCTGTTCTCGCCATCGTTGCGGCCTGCGCGAACCTCGCGCAACCGGCGCACCTGCTCGATGGTCTCGTCGTGCAGCTGGAGCACGTCCTGGCTGCGGATGTACTTTGTGCGGTCCTGCTTGAGAAGCAGCAGGCGGTCCCGAATGGACTCGAGGTTGGCGAGAATCTCACGCTCGTGGGCGTCCCGCGGCGCCGGAATGGCCGGTGTATCCATTTTGGATTGTTTTCTTGTGAGAGGGAGAGTCGAGTTAGAAGGCTGCGGATTGCAAAACAAAAAAATAAATGTAAAACAGAGGGGAGTGCAGAACAGCAAAAGAAAGTGCAATTCTGTCTCATATATCGTCGAATGGGTTGTGTCGGCGCAGTGCTCTTTTGGCTGGCCAGACTTCGTCCCAAGGGAGAGGAGTGAGGTGGGGGAATGGGCGATGCTTTAAGAAGGTACCCACAGACAGCGGCAAGCCAAGAAGCTCTCGTGATTAGGAATCTGGGATGGAAGGGGGCGAATGGCCACAGAAGGTGAAGGATGCAGAACAGATACGGAGATAGATGCTTGAAGATGCTGGAGATGAAGATTTGTTTTGCTCTGGAGAGAGACAATGAATCTGGAAGGCGGCAGCGACGATTCTTCTTCTGTGGTAGTCGAGCTTGTTTGTCAGATGGTTATCGCAGCACCAATTGGCGACTCTTTGTGCAGGTGCGATCCTCGGACTGGTCTAGTCCAGTCTAATCGAGAAGCCACGGAAAGGGCAGGAAGCGCTGTACAGGAGATTGAGAAGGAGCGCACTCGGCCAGGGCTGCAGGTTTTCTTCCTTCCTATTTGATTGGGTGTATTAATATGTTACTATTTACGTGTGAGTCGCACCTGCTGTGTTTTTGCCAGACATATGGAGTCTGTTCCTGCTGTGATGCTCAAGGTTGTCCTTCGTTCTTTCTGCGGTCCGCGAAAAGACGTCAGCTGCCGGCCTTTTCTTACAAGAGCGTCATTGGGAGGAAATGTGGGACCGGGCTGGACTGGAGAAAGGAGGGGTTCCTGGCTGGACTATGTATTATCGAGATTATGTAATACAGAAGGCTGACGGCTTATCGCTTATCTAAGAGAGAAATGTGTTGCTCGGTTTAGTGCGGTGCATCTATTTTTCCGTGCGCCGAAGCGCCACTGAATTTTCTAGGTAGTCACAATTGGTTGCAAATTTGTTGAGGGTTTCTCCACCTGCGCACACAAACCCTCTGGTGCCATTTTTTCCGGCAAGAGGACTGGCTTTTGGCTCTGCTAGGCCAGTAGGCGAAAAAAAATTAAAGTCCCATTTCGACCAAACCCGCAACGCATCTTTTGAAATTTGCAGATTTCGCAAAAACCAACCACCATCGAAACTCGTTTTGCATACCACAAAACAACGACAACACAACTTTCGAGATGTCTACCGCTGAGCTTGCCACGTCCTATGCGGCGCTGATCCTCGCCGACGACGGCGTTGAGATCACTGTGCGTTTTTTCCCCCGCCGCCCTGCCTGCCGACGCCGAGTTGCTGCTGCCGACGATATGAGACCGTATGGGACGACGAGGAGATATCCATGGGTCAAGGGGTTTACATCTATCGGGCCCGAGATCCTCAAGCCGGGCCGAATTCACAGGAGCAGCAGTTCGGCCGGCATTGCTTCAGCACAAGGCAATATATGCAAACGAGAACTAACTGTATTTCTTTACCTATATTTAGGCCGACAAGATCAACACCCTCATCAAGGCCGCCAACGTCCAGGAGGTTGAGCCTATCTGGGCCCAGCTGTTCGCCAAGGTACGATGACGAAAAGTCAAACCGCAGCATCCGAGTCGAGCTACGTCGAAAGAGAGCATCAGCATTGGCATGGCCGTTCGTTTTGCATCCGTTTATCCGACCTTAGTACGACGCAATCAACGAGACCACAGGATGGGAAGAACGAGGAGAACAAACGACCGGGGACGGAATGATGGACAATAACGACAGCCCCAGCCATGCGGATTTACTCTCTTTCGATTTGACGACACCACTCCCGAAGATGTGAACATTCACTAACTCGAAATCAAACAGGCTCTTGAGGGCAAGGAGGTCAAGGAGCTCCTGTCCAACGTTGGCTCGGGTGGCGGCGCTGCTGCCCCCGCTGCCGGTGCCGCCGCTGGCGGTGCTGCCGCTGCTGAGGAGACCAAGGAGGAGGAGAAGGTTGAGGGTACGTGCTACTGCTACGACAGACATATCCAGGACGGATATCCCCGCAATGCGACCATTGTACCACATGCTAACCCCCGCTACAGAGAAGGAGGAGTCCGACGACGACATGGGCTTCGGTCTGTTCGACTAAGCGCATCATCTCGTGTCTGTTTTTCTTTTTCCCGACATTGCCTCGACCTCTCTTTTTCTTATGAAAAAACTGAAAATAGAACTGGAGCGGAGAGGAGGAATTTTACAACGGATGGGATTTCATTGGTGTTAACCCTCCCGGCGCCCTTCTGGTTTATGTACTTTTCACACCCGGCAGAAAAAAGTTATAAAAAAATTAAAAAAGTCTACCAAAATCGATCCTGTCAATTCGTGCGGGAGCAAACGGGCGTTTCCCAGTGTGTTTTCATCAGGCACAATGGAGGGGCCTTGATGGTTCTCATGGAGTTATGGTGCTTCATGTCAATGCTACATGAATATTTCACAATGGAAGACATGCCTAATTACAATATAAACCATTTTACACCAAGTATAAGATGCAGCTGAATACTCTTATTATGCTTCCCATATGAGGGGACTGGCTTTTCAAAAGGAATACACGCTTCATTGTTCCATGCTTACTTTATATTTTCTACTGTTTTGGTTTGTTTGCTAAACAAGATGGTTTTCTTCCACACCCCGTCCTATCCATAAAAGCTGCCACTCGACTCCTTACTCCAAAGCTCAACAATTCCAATTTCTGAAGAACCTTTTCATCACTACTGCACGCGGAGAACAGCACTCGGTGCCAGACCCAGCTCCCGGAGTGTCTTGCTCAGGTCGGTGGCACCCTCGAATGTCTTGCGCGGGAATGTCAGCTCGAATTTGTTGGCCTTGAAGCCGTCGTCTGCCTCCAAAGCCTGAGCCACTTCGAACAGCGTAGCCTCGGCCTCAAAAGTCTTTTGGACGTTTCCTGTCGGCAGCTGCAGGCGGAGACGGACCTGGTTGGACGAGGATGAAGAGGAGGCGGCAACAGCAGCCGCCAGGCCAGGACCCGCTGGTGCAGCAGGTTCCGCAGGACGGCCCTCACGGAGTGCCTTGGCTTCTTCCGCTTTGCGGCGGCGCTCCTCCTTGTCGGCCTCAATGCGGGCCTTGATGCGCTTCTTGGCCTCGGCGTCGGCGACCTTCTCTGCACGCTTCTTGGCTGCTTCCTTGATCCGCTCCTTGCGCTCCAGCTCCTCCTTCAAGTCCTGGGTCTCTTTGGTGGCCTTCATGCGGATTTTCTAGAGAGTCTGCATTAGTATATTTGTAGAATTTGTGTTTTACCATGCCTGCCTTGCGTACCTCGTTCTTCTTCTGGTCCTCGCGGTCAGCAATAGCCTGGTTGGCCCGCTTGTCCTTGAGTCGTTGTCGAAGCTCTTCGAGACGGGCCTTCTTCTCTTCCTCCGTCAGTGGTGCAATCTCCTCGGTGGACTCGGAAAAGTCTGTGTGTCCACTATGCGTTCACAAATGTTAGAATAAGCGAGATCATGGCACAAAAAGTGAGGCCCGAAAATAAAAGGAACACAAAATCAAACGAGGATTGATGTCACGTACGACTTTGAGGCATGGAACTCGGCCGTGGCCTGGCTCCGGAACTTCTTGCCGCACTCGTTGCACACAAGCGACTTGGCCTCCTGGCCAGACTCCAGTGCACTGATGGCAGCTGCCGTTGCACCCTCCTCGTCGTCAAGCTCGCCATCGGCGCCATCATTTGCCGCAGCCGTGGCGCTCGAGGTCTTGAGCTCCTCCAGAGGCGTGTCCTGGGTCTCCTCAAGCCAAGTCAGAGCACCTTGAAGGCCGCCGGAGCGCTTGACAGCGAGCTCTGCGCGCTCCTTCTCGAAGCCCATATCGAGCAAAACCTTGAGATCAGATTGCGTCATTATGAAAGCAAGGGTGAGAACCGAATAAGTGGTGAAAGCCGAAACTGAGAGACAGGTGATTGTTGAAGAGAGCGGTTTGGTAAGGCGAACTTTTATTTCGGACTGGTAGAAGAGATTGCGCTAAAGTCGAAACAATGGTGAGCAGTTGACAAGTAAAACTTATGTCGGAGCCGGATGCAAGCGTATAAAATGAAGTCAATACAGTCGTTTGTGCAAGTGTCATGGAGGGGAAGCTGAGCTGTTGGCGCCGATAACTAAGCTTACCTTACCCCAGGTAGAAGTGATGCTGTCGTCATCTGGACCTATGCCAAAACACGCAACTGAGTCTCACTAAAACGCCCTATGAGCTCGACACTGCCCTGTAATCTTGGTCGCTAAAATGCCGTGCGTTAGGCGTTCCTGCCCAAAATAGCTACTGTCGCGTGCGTCGACCCCGCTGGTTTTGGGAGGTGTCGACCGCCTCCAGGGATCATCTTGCCTGGCGCGTTGCACTGCCAACTGGAAGACAGCAAGGGCTACCAACGCACAGACAACAGAGTCGAACAGGCCAGATGGGCAGGAGCCAACGAGCTACTCCGTAATACAGACCAGGGATTGCTCGAATTAGACGTAAGACCACTGTCACAGGCAATTCTGACAGTCTGTCCAGTGCACTTGCCCACCCCGAGTCCCAGTTTTGTCAGCGGACCGGGCTGCCAGCTGAAACTTGCCATATGATGTCGTCTTGAGCCTTCCGTGGTGCAAATATTTGGTATTTACTAATTCATCGCCATCGACATCCTCGATTCTCCGATCTGAACGAACAACAAAACCAGCACCACCACCCCTTATCGTGACCGACAGCTTTCCAGCTACGTGACCAGACTTCCCGATTGCCTTTTCCATCGACTCGGCTTCCTTTTACGTCTTGCATCGACCAGTAAAACCTGCTTCTGAGCGTCCCTTTTTTCGGACGCCATTTTTTGCCTTTCGGAAAAGGCCACCACGACATCTGCCCCTTTTCTCGTCGACGCTCAACCGTTGGCCTGCGCTTCCTCGGCTACATCATCCTGCTGTGTTTCCATCGACCGCAGCTTGGAACGCGCATTTTTTTGCGTTAAACCCCCATCTCGAATCCGTATCCAGCTATCACCCTCTCACACATCGCAATGTCTGTCGAGATCGAGCCCGCGGAGCTCGGCTTTCGCCGTGCGTACTCACCCACGATGCTCTCTCTTGCTGAGTTGCAGAATTCGTTCTTAGGCTGACACGTCGTCTTTCTTTCCAGGCCCGTTCACCGCTGAGGTTTCCGAGACTCTGAAGATCCGGAACCCCAACTCGACACCAGTTGCCTTTAAGGTCAAGACCACCGCACCTAAGCAGTACTGTGTGCGCCCAAACTCGGGGCGCATCGAGCCCGACCGCGAGGTCGAGGTGACAGGTTCGGCTACCCTACGCCCATTCTACAGTATCGTTTTGTTACGTGAGGTCCTAACACGCGCCATTTAGTTCTTCTCCAGGCTATGAAGCAAGACCCGCCTGCCGACTACAAGTGCCGCGACAAGTTCCTGGTGCAGGCCGTCCCTATCACTGGCGACAAGGAGTTTATCAGCGTCCAAGATATCGTACGTTTATCCGGAACATGGCGAGGACGCAGGTTGAAGTTAGCGTGCCTGACAGGATTGGTAAACTGACAATATGCCGTTCGAATGTATAGTGGGACAGAGTTGAGAAGTCAGACGTGCAGGAGCGCAAGATCCGGGTCGCCTTCCTTCCCGCCGAGGACCCTGATGCAGTTGCGCCTACCATTACGCCGGCCCGCCAGACTGCAACCAATGGAGTAAGCACAGTGCCTTGCCCTCGTTTTTTTTTTCAATGTTTATGATGTGATGTGGATGCCTAACATGGATTTCCCCCCTCCTTTCCAGGTCGATGCCACACCCGATGTCCCCCCGCCCGCCTATGTGTCGCCGCGCGAAGATCCCAAGGTGAACGGTGTTCTATCTCCCGATGCTGCCTGGACCGACCGCAAGCCCCCCGCCATCCCGCAGGCGTCTTCTCCCTCTCCCGCCGCACCGGCTGTTTCTACGCCAGCATCGGCACCTGTCGCTGCGATAACGACGACGACTGCGAACGACAAGGACGCGACGATTGCCGCCCTCACCGCGAAACTGGCCGAGGCCGAAGCTCTGATCTCGTCATTGCGTAAGGATGGCGGTCTGCGGCAGCGCAAGGGTGCTGCTGGCTCTACGGGTGTGTCGGAGAAGTCGGGTGACGCAGACTCAACAACCACCTCATCCGCACAAACGGCTCAGCTGCAGCAGCAGGTCCGGCAGGGCACAGAGGGTGTCCCGCTGCAGGTGACGGCCATCCTTGTCTTACTCAGCTTCCTGCTCGCCTACTTCTTCTTCTAATCGTTTACACGTTTATTCTTTTCTTTGTCACGCGAGGGGGAGTGGTCCAGTTGAGTTGTTTTTCTTGGGACATATCATTAACCAATAGTAATGTTTTACAGAAGGGGGTTGATCTGTTATTGTGCGCCATTCTCAACTGTGCTTTCAGAAACAGTGTCTCCTGTACTGGCCGCGGCTTGCACACGAGTCGCTCTTTTCCTTGTCTGTTGTTTGGCTCTCGTGTGGTGTTCGGAGGCTTGTCTATATTTCGGCCGGTCACATATCGGCGAGAGAGCATACCCTACAATCGTTCGAAGCAGTGAGAGGAGAGGCGAGGGTGTCGACGGTTTTTATGAGTGTTCTCCAGATGCGTGGCTGGAGAAGACGAGCTTGGCTGCCGGCTTATTTTGTATTCTAGTTTGTATTCTCATCTAGCACTGCCGGGAAGTATATATTACAGGGGTCTTATAAGCCTTCTTAACTATGAATTCCTTATGTTCTCTTTCTCACTCCACCGTGTGGCCTATCTTCACTTTTATTTGTTTGCTTTGTTATATACTCCGTGGCTCAAGTTTCTACCTTGGCTGCTTTACGTATCTTTTTTGCGGTTTTTTGTTTTGATGATTTTTATTTTTTGGCATTTTTTCTTCTTTTTTATTTGTGTTCGTTTGTATATTTATTCCCTTAAATATATACAAAAAAGCCAGCATCACAATTGTATTTTTTCTTTATAAAAAAAAACGATGACGTAGTGAGAACCAAACAAGTTGCTCTTGATTCTGTTCATGCAACCCAACAACCCTACACACGACAAACGGTTATGTCTTTCCCCGTCGACTTTAAATTCCGGAGGTTATTTAGGCTTCATTTTCCCCCCTCTTTTTTTTTAGAAAAATCGGCGGCACTCTTCTTTGACATTGACAGGCGCGGCGGTCACCCCGGCGGACGTTCTGTACCCTCCGTCTCTCTTCGAGCACCAGACCCACGTGGGACTATTATATGCAGGTTCTGGCCAAGCACATGCTCATCCCCAAGCCAAAAATGGCCATGTCAGTCATTGATTCCCTCGGCTTTCAATCACACTGAAAAGGTTGCACCTATCGAGTAAAAAATACGGATATTGACAATTTCAGCAACTTTCATCCCTTCTTTCATTGGCATTATTGTAATCCCTGTACGGAGTCTTGAGAAGACTCTTGCGCTTCTTCAGCGTCAAAGACGAGCGGTCATTTTTAACTATAATTATCAAATATGCCAAAGCCTAAGATCTCCATTGAGTCTGGCATGCCCACTTTGCCGCTTGCCCCCCTGCAGCCGTTTTGGGCGAATGGCTTGCTTTCGGCGCCATCGCGCCTGCCGTGAATGGCTGAGACGAAGGATTTGGGAAAAGGGTGCCCAGGTGGCCCCAAGGCCGCGGTTCACGTGGACTGTTTTCACGGGACAGACGGCATACAGGGACAAAAGGACGGCAAGTGCTTTTGTTACATTTGGCCGCATTTGTGCCTTCTTGTTCTGGACACTAAGCAAGAGCAAAAATTGGAAAGAAAATAGATCCTTTTAAGTGCTGCCTGCACAGCACCTTCCTGAGATGACGATATTCTGTCTGGCGGCTACTCTTCCTGGCCATATTTTGCGTGCCGTGCCAAGCAAAAAGCGAACACGGGTAAGAGCATACAACCTCGTTATGAAGACGGGCGGTCATATTGTATTGATTGCATGGCGGCTCCTTCCCCGACGGTTTTCCAGCGGATCGTTACAGTAATAACCCTACGAGAGCCTCCAAAATGCCCCTATCCACGTAGTCCATCAGCACCTGGAATCACCCCTTACTGTTGTTAACCAGGCCACTGGTCCCCCCTCAATTACTCTCCAGCAAAAAGTGCCTGTCGTCCCTTCCCAAACTGCGATTTCCCGCTGTTCGCGCGTTCCCCGGGCAGACTTCGCTGTTTGTTATTATTAGCACGGGCAGGTGGTCTCTCCCAAATGTCCCTTCCTTAATTCTTCCACCTCCTGTTCCCAATCTGCCCAAACCCCAGGCTGGACGAACATCGTCTCATACTCCTCACGCACTCCCACGCCATCGGAACACATATTTCCCGCCCTCTTGAAAGTCGACCGTTGCGGGACGCCTTTTCATCTTTTCTCGATCTGTTTTCTGTTCTATCGCATTCTTGCATTGCGACGCTGCCATTTCTCTGCTTCCGACAACTTGCATCGTCTCACATCCTTTGGCCGGATTCCATTTCCTCGACTCCTCCAAACCGGAAAACGGCAGCCAATCTTTCCGCCTCTGCCAGATTCTTTTCTCGCCCTCGTCACTCGTTTCCAGGCGCATTTACGAAGAACATCTCGACGAGCGCATGTCTGTTGCTGTTCTACATTGATTGCGAACACTGCCCCCCTTTTTGCAACCCTCACGATCCTCGAAACCTACAGCGCGTCGACGACACACGAACACGCATCTCGACACAGGCCTCCAGCAACCGAAACCCAAAACAGCTGGCACCCCTTCTTTTGACTGACTGCCGCCGGTCACGACTACATCTTTGACGTGAACCACGAACACTTCGATAAAATCCTTCCGAACAGGAGAATCCGGCGATTCCGGCATCAACAGTTGCGCACGAACAGCCCTCGTGTCCGACTTTCCTTATCACATACCTCGTCCCGCTTCCTTCATGGCTGTACGGTGGTCATAGCAGCGCATAATATCAGTAGTCGTACTATGAGCTCACTTAACACGCTTACATCGCATGCGTCTACATCGTCCAGTGGTTTCACATCTTCGCGGTCCAACTCCCTCAGCGCGCTCGGCTTAGGTATCACGCCTGAGCGCGATAGCGACGGAGGCGGCGCCTCCAGCACCAATTGTATCAGCCGTGCTGGCAGTACCAGCAGCACCCTAGTTATCGGAAGAGACTCTGCAACAGCAGCAGTCAGTGACAACAACAGCACCCCCATGGCTGGCATCAGCGACGAAACCACGCCTCTGATCCCACAAAAGGACATGCACGGAGCCGGCGCAGGTGCAGGAAGTGTGCGTCTATCCAAGTGGCGGTCGCTTCCCAAGCGCATTGCCATTACCGTGTGGAACTCGATCCATTGGGTTCTGCAGACCTTGGCGGCCCCCGGCGTATATCTGATTGCGTGCCTTTACGACGAGAACGGGAACTTTTCGCCTCTAGGCCCCTTCAAACTTCTTTTTGGGCTGCGTCGCGGCCCTTACGGGAAGTCGCCTTCGCCCGCATATATCGACGAAACCGACGATTATAACGGCGAGACTGAGAAGCTTCTCAAGCGAAACAGCACAATGCCAGCAACTTCAGGAATTGGAAGCGGACGCTTCTTTTCATCATCTTCTATGCCGAGCGGAAACTCATACGCAGTATCCTCCGAATCCGAATCCGACTTTGACACCAAGAGCGCACAACAACGACGGAAAGGCACAAATGACAGGAGGGGTACGGCTGGCAGTCGATCCGGTGAAGACGACGGGCCGGGCACCTCCAATTCAGGCAGCAACCGACGGTCAGTACGAATCAAGCTAAACGACGACACGCTACGCCAGCGGAAGCACCGCAAGGGCCAGTCGTCGTCATCGTCAATATCAATGCAGGGCGGCAGCCGTGCCGGTAGCTTTGACGGCGACAACAGCGGAAGTGGGCCGACCAAGGATATTCTGGCGCAACTCAAGTCGCCAACGTCCCCGGCCGGTGCTCTGACAAAATACCCTCGCACACCTGCCCCGCCACGGCCACTTATTCCCCGGCGCCAGCCTTCCTTCCTCAACCTCGAACCCCTGGACAAGTCACACCAAAAGACGCTGATTCTGGACCTCGACGAGACGCTGATCCACAGTATGTCGAAGGGCGGCCGCATGAGCACAGGACACATGGTCGAGGTTCGGCTGAACACGACGTTTGTTGGTATTGGTGGCCAGCCCAGTGCTGGTCCCCAACACCCGATTCTCTACTATGTCCACAAGCGGCCGTACTGCGACGAATTTTTGCGAAGGGTATGGACGAGCCTTCCTGTCTTTATGCCTTGTCACTGAGGTGCCCCCAAGACTAACTCTGACGCTATAGGTATGCAAATGGTACAACCTGGTTGTGTTTACGGCCTCCGTGCAGGAATACGCCGACCCGGTCATTGACTGGCTGGAGTCGGAGCGCAAGTTCTTCTCTGCCCGCTACTACCGCCAACACTGCACGTTCCGCCACGGTGCCTTCATCAAGGACCTGAGTGCTGTCGAGCCTGACCTGAGCAAGGTGATGATCCTGGACAACAGCCCATTGAGCTACATGTTCCATCAGGGTGAGTTCTGTTCTCCTTTAACCAAATATGTGCTCGTTATCCGGCACAACAACCTAACACATTCTTAGACAATGCCATCCCTATCCAGGGCTGGATCAGTGACCACACGGACAACGATCTGCTGCATCTCGTGCCGTTGTTGGAGGGCCTTCAGTATGTCTCGGATGTCCGGGCACTGCTGGCTTTGCGCGGTGGCGAGGATGGGCGCCATATGGCATGACAGGGCCAGGGCCAAGACGCGTGACGAAGAGCGAATATGGCGATGAGATGACGAAGTAAACGACATGAAAGATGCCCGGGACCGGCTATTGGGACGTGATGTTATTCCATTGTACGACGTACTTCAACAGCAAACAGTCAAAAGTTGACAAAAAGCGACATTTCAGGGCAAACCAATCGAACATCGGATATATCAGGCTGTCAGGTGCCTGTCGGTGGCAGATGGCTATCATACTTTATCATCTGCCTCACCCTAACACTTTTATATAGCTGGCTTAGTAAGGGTCCCTTATAAATCGTTTTCTCTCTCTTTATCGTGCTTTTCTCTTAATCTTTTACTTTTTTGTTTAGTGGAAGTAGCTTTTGTGAAACGATATAACTTTTTATTTTAATTTATAAATTAATTTTTTTATTATTATATTAGTTACGTTTACTTTTCAATCGTCAGTGATGGGGAAAACGCGATTCTAAGTTAGGCCCTTACATAATGAAACTCTAGGTAAATCTGCCTTCCTCTAAAGTCCTACGCCTTCAATCGTGAGCGTTACTACGACATATTCCTTTCCTTCTTCTATCAAACCCTTTCCTGTCGAAAATATCCCACTCGTGTACCCCAACTTTAGCAAGTACACATCTTTATGCGCTACACATGTCGGCGTCGATTCTGACGCCTTGCCAATGCTGGCTGTCACCAGATCGCCTAGCTGACGCCCACAACCATGACCAGCACAAATGCAAGCAACACAACCGATACATTAACTACGGAAACCGTGGTATCTAACGCGCCCCCGGAGGCTTTCTTCGACGACCGCGAGCTCATTGTGAGACCGGACACTTTTCTTACAAATGTCGCCGATGTCTTTACGCTGCTCAATCAAAAGATCGAGGCCGGCCAAGGCCTATTCGACGGCCTCATTGTCGGAGGTGTTTCGTCTATGCGCAAGTTCAATGCTATAAGGCCGAACGAGACAACAGCGGCCGTGCTGCACGGCTGTTTTACCTGTCGGACCAGGCCGTCGCCATACTGACGATCCCAAGCAAGCCACACGAACTTGCCCACACGGCCCTATTGCAAGAGCTCATTCACTCAATCAGAAGAATGGGCGAGCATTTGAGATGGACCATGTATCAAGCCACATTTTTTGCTGGAGGTCCAGGATCTGGGTCTGGCGAAGGGGACTCGGCTGGAGGTCCATTCAGCAGAAACGAATTTCGCGGCGAGTGCTGGCCGACTATAGTCATCGAGTCCGGGGTCAGCCTGCCTCTGGCTGCTCTGCGTGCCAAAGGGCGCTGGTGGTTCGCCGCATCCGACTATCATGTGAAAGTAGTTATTCTGGTCAAGTTGACCATCGACTCATCCACTTTCACCATTGAAAAGTGGACAGCCGTTCCGTACGAGGGGCCGGGACAAAGAACGCAAAGAACGGGCGCCACAAACACACGCGCATCAACTCGTCTCCGTACCTCATTAGAAACCGTGTGCCGTCAACAGCTGGAGGTAGCTTGGTCTGGAGCCAGGCCCATTCGGCAGGTGCCGAAGCAAGAACGGGTCGCAGAACTGTTTGCTGTGACAGGGGTACCGTTCTTGATTCAGTTTGAAGATTTGTTTCTGCGGCCGGCCAACGCTGAACACTGCGAGCGTGACATTTCATTCTCCCGGGAAAATATTCAAAAAACGGCAGAGGTCATTTGGTTTGATGTATGAGGGAGTTGCTATGGGCTGTGCTTATTTGGGTCTAGAGCTGCGTCTGGAATTCCTCAGAGTTCCGTTCTCCAGACTGTCTTCTTCCGAATACCAAGGTTAAGAATGGCGCCGTCTTTATCCGGGGCACACATCTTTCTGGGGCAACCTGCTTTGGCATTCCAAGTATATTGGGGGAGCTCCTCTGCTCCTATACATGTACATATACAGTATGAATGTAATATGCGTTTCTTTGAGTGTATTTACATAAACGAAACATAATTTGAGCTAATTCTGTGTCCTCTCGGGGAATATCCATTGCCTATTTCTTGTCTACTAGCATATGCCCTGTATTTATTTCCCGCATTTATTCTATTTCGCTGTATTCAAAATGTCGGCAGCGTCTTCTTTTCTTTTTTGTCGCCGGTCCCGACTTTTCTTACTCCTCTCGCCGTATTGACTGGTCTCATCTGCCTCGAAGGGCAATTTAGCGCATTGGCACAGCGACGAAGCCGACGTTAGTTCGAGCAGGTCCAAAGAAGTTAACTGTACGGAGTAGTACTTAATAGCCCCCGTGCATTGTCATTCCACGCTTTTTTTCCGATTGCAGTGTACATCGGCGATCGCTGAGCTCAGCGTGCCGAAAATAAAAAGAGGAAAAAAAAGAGGGCAAAAAAAGAGGAAAAAGGCGAAAGCTGCGCCAGTTCTCCCTGTCTTTCCCAACAAAGCAGAGCTTCTGGACTCTCCCGAAGTGCATCCCACCAAACAAAGCGGGCTCCCTCTGCAGGTACATGGTTCTTTGTTGTTATTTGTGCGGAGTCGAGTGTATCACACATCTGAAATAGCGGGGTTGATGGGAGGATGGGTGGCCTGAATTGGCCTGCTGTTGGCTCTTTCGGTTCAGCTGGTCTTGGGGCCAAAAAGGTGGTGACATCATCACGATGATGTGACGAAAGAAGCCCCCCTCTTTCCTACCTTCCTTCTTTCCCTCTTTCCATCCCCCTTTGGAACAGCACTTGCCCCTCTGCCAAAAACTGCATTGATCAGATTGATGCACGCCATCGCGCCTACTATGTGCTTGCAAGGATACACAAAGAGCAGGAAAGAACGAAGGGGCGCCAATGGGCCCCAGTCGGCATCCGAAAATGTTGGTTAATGACGAGACTGGCAAGAAGAAAGGAGCAACAACAGAGAGCAAGTTCAATTCCTGTTGTGGAAGGCACGGGACCCAATGGCATTGGGCCGCCACTACTAAGACAAGGAAAGTACTCGTACGTCGTGGACAGATGTGTACATACTCGTGCTCGTAGCTCCCCCACTGTAAAGAGGGCGGACGGAAGGCAGGAATGACGACAATACTTGTGCTCCCCCCTTCCGTCTACTGTCGCTCATTCCAGATCGGTACTTTTTTTCTGCTCTTATTTCTACTCACCTTCCATTTCTCTCTTCCTTTTCTTCTCCTTTCTTCCCCCTTTTCTTCTCTCCTTTTCCCCTCAGTCTTTCATCCAGATCCTTTCTCAGCCAACACAACCGACCTCACCCCATCTATTCTGTAAGTCATCCAGCGTTGACAGCTTCGTTGACAGTCTATTACGGGATCTTTCAAGCTCTGGCACTCCTTGGCCGCCATTTCACATTACCCCTCGAATCCCCCTGGAGCGGCCGTTGGGTTATGTATAATGGCATCACCATGGAGGGGTAGTTGTTGCCACCGTCGAGGAGCTGGCAGCATTTAAGCAGCATGGCCGTCTGTTTCTAACCGTCATCGCAGAATCTCACACAAGACCATCTTTCATTCTCACAACCGACATCATGTCTCTGCAGTGTACGTTGAGCTGCCCTTAATCTGGTCGTTATTTATTTTCGTGAGATCTGTTGCTGACTCTGTTTACAGACCTTCCCTCTGTTAAGCCTTCGGCTATTGCCATCGGCACCATCTTCGGCCAAGGTGCCGACTTCGTCCGTACGTTTTCACCCTTTGACTCTTTCACTCCTCAAGGTCGCCCAAATCAGAGACGTGCCTGGCCTCTAACAACATACAGTGCTCCAGCCTATCTTCGGTGACGCTTTCAAGCGCGCCAAGGAGGCCAACACCGCCGAGGAGTTTGCCAAGTCCAAGCAGGCCGCCTCTGCCGGCGTCGCCTTGGGCACCTCGTTCATCGGCTCCGGTCTCCGCTCCTACGGCGTCGGTGCTCTGATCAACGCCACCGGCACTCTGTCCTACAAAGGCGCCGCCTACCTCGGCACATTGATCTTCTTTGCCACCAGCGGCCCCGGCTACATCAGCCAGGTCCTGACCGAGAAGCGCCCCATCGATCTTGTTGTTGCCGGCATCGTCACCCGCCTCGTCGAGACTGTCGGCCTCGCGACCCTGCTCACCTGGTGGGGTACGCGGACGAGCCCCTTCTAAACTTAGTTGATGGAATAGGAGGAGTTCGTGAACTTGTAAACACGTGAACGGACCGTACGGCGGTGCTGCTGGACGTATACCACCTGCGCACGGCGTCTTGAAAACTTTCTTTTGTCCTATTACATAGTCAATAGATAATCGCATTACATACCACTGAACTGGACCCGTACGAGCCGTCCTTGTGTGCCATCGCTGTGTGCTGCCTCTCTGTGCCGCCAAGATTGTCAATATCAATGTATCAAGTAGATTTTTGTACTCCTGCGAACTCGATATTCTTGTAATGATGATAGAACATGAAAAGAGCAATAACCGTGCCAATGACGCCATCCAAAGTGAAACAATGACAGAAGATAAAAGCAAAAAAGAAATACAGAACCAAAAGCACTCGGACGTATTACACAAGCCGGCCTGAATCCAAACAGGCCGATGAACAAAATCAGATGGAGATAGCAGCTTCCACGAACAAATTCTTAAAAAAAATTCTTGAAAGCTGCCGTCTCCCGCACCCCCCTTTATTTTTCCACCTCTTCTATCAACGACCCGCTTAGATGATACCTTTCATCTGCTTGGCGTACTCCTTCTGCGTGGTCTTGACAAAGTCCTGGTACAGCTCGGGGTAGCTGCTGCTGCTGTCCTCGTCGTCCTCGTCGTCGCTGTCGGCCTTGGCGGCCTTCTTGTCGCCCTTCTTGTTCGCACGGCCCTCGGGCTTGACCATCACCACCGACGTCGGGCGCTTCGTCCGGGCAGCCTGGCCCAGCTCGCCACGCGACGCAACAAAGACATAGGGGACGTTGACGTCCTCGCAGGCCAGCGGCAGGTGCATAATGACCTCGGCCGGGTTGACGTCGCCGGCGATGACGACAACACCGGGAGCATCGGCGGCAGTCGTCGACGGGTTCTTGGCGGGGGCCTTGCGGAGGGCCTTGTTAACCTCCTTGACACCACGGAGAAGAGCCTGCTGCTTGGCGGCTGTAAAGGGGGTTAGTAACCATCGTTCTAGAATCGTTCAGAAAGGCGGCTTTCATCGCCCTCCCTCGCTCCATTTTCATTTAATCTTAACACGGGTATCGACGGGACTCACCAGTCTTGATGACCTTGAAGACCTTCTTCTGGTACTTGTCGGCCGCCAGGGGCAGAGCAAACTCGACCAGAGCACCGCGCACAATCGGCTTGGCAACAGCCTTCTTCTTGGAGGCAGCCGGAGCCGCAGCCGGAGCCTCGTCGGCCATGTCGCTGTCGGACGCGGCCTCGCCTGCCGCCTCCTCAGCAGCAGCCGATGCCGCGGCCGAAGCCTGCAGGTGTGCGTCGAGAGCCTGGGCCAGCTTCTCCTTCTTCTGCTTCTTCTCCTTCTTGTCGCTCTTGTCCTTGCTCTTATGGACGCCGTCCGTCTCTGAGCGGCGCTTCTCCTTCTTGTCCTTCTTGTCCTTCTTATCCTTCTTCTCCTTCTTGTCGACCTTGTCGGTCACCGTAATGTCTTTGCTGGCGGCCATTGTATCGATTTTGTCGAGTTTGGGGGTTGGTTGTGTATTTTCTTGTTTGGAGGTTCGAGGAGAGGAGAGGGAAAACAGGAGTCGTAAATTGCAGTGATTGATTTGAAGGGAAAATCAACCAGGCCGGCAATGCGAGATAAGTCGTAAAGGATAGAAAGTACAGAACGACGAATGTTAAAAAAAGATGCGGAGTGGTAAGGGGAGAAAGCTGCCGAGACCCAGACTTTTTTTGCCTGCCTTTTCGCTTCTTCCGTTCTGCAGCCCATGGAAAGAAAAAAAAGTTTAGATCAAAAAAAAAATGGGCTACCAGCACTAACAAACCATGGGATGTGGTGATTGGCCAGCCTCTCTTATCTACACGGTCACGTGTGATAACAGCTAATTGCTGCAATATTAGCCACACGTGACCATACTTACACAGTCACTCCTTTAAAACCACCCTCTACGACCGCTGGGTCACCATTCTGACTTTTTTTCTTCCATATCACAACACACATCACGTCACGTCGACTTGTATCAGTGCCTGTTTTGCTTCATATATTTTATGATTTTTTTGCTATTTTGGGTATCAATATTGGGCAGATGGGCTTGAGCCCAGAGCTGCCAAAAAGAGCTGTCACGCTCTTTGGTCACACCCATTCGCAGCAACCATTCGATCTCGACTTTTCCTGAACTTTTCGAGCATCTCGAGCATCCATCCGCTGGAGCAACGACGACCCGTTTCTGAGCATCGCCGCCCATCCTCAACAAACCAAGCGTGCACCCCGCCCTCCTCGTCGGAAATCTATCCTCTAAAAATGACCTGGTGTATCGCAAAGCAAAGTGACCAGTCGGATCCGAAAACGCAAGCGCAAACGGAAGGACTAGATAAAGCCAAACCGGAAAAAAGGGAAACGAGAGACAAGTGAAAAAAAAAAGAAGAAAAAAGGAAAAATAGCAAGGCAGAAAGCAGAACGCAGAACGCAGAAAAAGAAAAAGCAAAGCCTCCTTTATCCATCCAGAGACCCCGTTGCCCACATTCATTCTATTGCTTGCGCCCTTGGACGCCATTTTATCGTTCCTTTTTTTTTTCCCCCTCCCGTCGATTTTTGAGTTGAAGGTAAGGTAAGGGTAGAGAAAAAAAGGTGGAGGTAAAAAAAAAAAAGAAAAAAAAAAGAAAAATAAGGTAAATCAACGCAACAGGAAGACAAACCATTCCAAACTCCGGGGTAATGCATGGGGACAGACAAACAGCATGCAGTGGAACACCTGGTGTCAAGACACCAGTTGCACCAGGCAGTGGCTGCTGAAAAAAGAGAAAAATTTAACAGAGTGATGTTACAGCGACCGAAGATGGCAGGCCAGTCCTGCGCTGAGTAATGAAACACAGCACAAAAACGGGGCCAACAACAACCGGTGGAAGATGTAGTGGAAACGAGGGAAAGACGGGCTCGATCAGACCTTGCGGAAATCCTGCAGCACGGGATAGATCATCTCGAATGCAGTGTAGATTTCCTCGCGGACTTTTGCACCAGTGAGGACGATCTTGCCACTGACGAAGATAAGCAGCACGATCTTAGGCTTGATCATGCGGTAGATCAGACCCGGGAACAGCTCCGGCTCGTAGGAGCTGAAGTTGTGATGGCGCGAGGCCAGACCCTCCAGGCGGATGGGGAACTTGATGTCGCATGAGCCGACAATGTTCTGGATCTTGAAGTCCGTGAACTTGGCATTGAAGCCCAGCTTCTGGATGATACGCGCATACTTGCGGCTAGCAAGCTTGGAGTCATCCTCCGACTTGGCACCAGTGACGACCATCTTGCCCGAGGCAAAGATCAGGGCAGTCGTCTTGGGATCGCGGATACGCATGATGACGGCAGCGAAACGTTTCTGCAGAGGAGCAAGAAAGAACTGTTAGCCAAACACTATTCCAACAAACAAGCCAAATCAAACCAGTACCAGACGAGGATAGGATAGGATTCGGGCCGCGGGTAGGAGAGTGCTTGGGCGGAAGAATATATACGAACCGGGTTGTACTCGGCGTTGCGGGCATGCAGCGCGATCGTCTTGAGATCCAGACGGCAGTCGAGATTAACCGTCGCCACGATGTTCCTTTATTACAGAAAAATGATGAACAAGTGTTCCTTACGAGACAAAACAAGAATATCACATGCAAAACAAGGGACAGGGCAAACACTCACTGCAACGTCGGCACGATGCCGCTCACTCCAACCGCCTGAGCCGCCGCAGCAGCCGCTGGTCCCGTGGCCGTTCCAGGCGCTGGGGTTGCAGAGCCAGCCTTCGCGGTGCCGTTGGGCACGCTGCCGTCTTTTTCAGACGGGGGTGTCTGCATGGTCTCGGTTCCTCCCGGAAACGAGAGCGACGAGGGGGCTGTGAAAGCCCGTGCTTGGGCGGCGGTTGACGGGTGAGAGTTGAGCGAGTCCATCGAAGACTGCGAGTACAGGCCCGGCGCGGGCGCTGCGTTGTTCACGACAGTAACGGAAGACGACATTGCTGCGGTTTGCAGACGAGAGGACACGGAGAGTAGAGAGAGGGAGAGAAGTAGGGGAGTTGGGAGAAAAAGAGAGTAGGAGCGACGTCAACAGGGCGAGGGTAGCCTAGTTGGGGGCTTCAACACATGTCAGTCTTGACACTCTTTGCTCAGTTATCCATCAAATAACAATGAGGACCAGTCCACACACTTACAACAGCCGGCGACGTGGTCGAAGGCTGATGACGGGTGTGCGATTTCTGTGCAACAGAGGCGGATTGAAGATTGAAACCAGAGAGGCCGAGTTCGTCGATCTGCGGGCAAGCCGATGGACGAAGCGAGAGATCTGAGGGCGAAAGTGAATTCTCCTCGAGATGACGGTGACGATGGTGACAAGAGGTGGGTCGGACGCTGTCGGTTTGAAGCGATGCGATGCGACGCAGGATTGGTTTTTTTAGGGAATAAATTAAGAAGAAAAAAGCAGAAAATCAGACGCTGAACAGAGATGAAGTATGAGGAAATTGATGGCAATTAATCTCGATCGCAATAATTAAACAGCGAGAGGTTATAAAAAGTGAAGGAAAGGCAAAGAAAACGGTTTCCTTGATGGGGAGAAAGGAGGGGTGTTGAGAAACGTAGCCTTTTTTGCGACAGTGTTTTGGGTGGGAGCCGCAAAAAAATCCGTGGCTGAAATTTGGCAGAGAGGGGGGTCAGTCAATTCACGCGCGAAGGAAAAGAAAAACGAGGGAGGGACATGCTGTCCTTTATATACTTCCGAAGGAAACGCACGGGCCACACCAAAAGAGTGGGTCGCTTTATGCGCTAGTCGAAATTTCTGCGAATCAGGGATTGTTTCGCAATCGCCTCGGCGCTTCTGGGGGGGCGTGTGGGCGTGAGGGTGGCGGAAATTCGCAAAAAGGGGCCAGGTCACGTGCAGGAGGCAACTGGCCGTCCTGGGGCCGTGTTGCCTAGTAAATTTCGGCCGCCTAGTGGCAAGTCCGGGAGGCAATGACGGCTCGATTGGCTGTCGACTGCGCAGAAGGTGCGATGGGGCGCTTTGTAAACAGATGAAAGTTAATGAGGAGTGAGTTCAGTCACTATTTCATCATTTATTTACTTTGCAGGTTGAATAAAAATAGAGATCAAATGCATGTGTCGAGAACGAGAGGGGATGCGGCCAGAACGCATTGCGGTCGGGGTGCACATCAAGCGCAGATCTGCGCACGATATCGAGTGGTGTGTCCTACTGAGAAGAAAATACGACGTATAAGCTAAATAAATCAATAAAAGGCAATACTCAAAGCACACATGGCAATAAATGAACAGAAGAAAGGACCAAAAAAGCGACATAAAAGAAATGTGTATGTATGTAGTGTCTATCTGTCATCCTCGGTCGAGGCCCAGACGGTATTGGTACATTTTATAGCCAACAAATGCCAGCCGTCCGCAACGCATGCTTCCTATTTGTCTAGATGCCGATGTGCGATCCAGCTCACCGTATAAATATTGTGGTCTTGTGGTTATTTTTGTTTCTCTTCCGCCCCTTACTCCTCATCGCCCGATGGCCGGCCGTGCTTGGAGTTCAGGAAGTGGTTGCTGTGAAATGTTAGCATTCAGGATACATTGTGAGAGTACATGAGATACATCGGATGTAACAGAATTCCTGGTCTTCACATACCGCTCGGTGGCCCACTGCATGATGTAGTAGCCAGTGATAAAGGCAGGAGCCCAGTACAGGACTTGCCGGGAAAACCGCCGCCAGGTGTTGAAGACGGCGTCGTGGCCGGCACCGGCGAATGGGTTCTGGCGGTTGGGGGCAACACCGAACGAGACAATGCCGCGCTGCTTCTGGGTGGCAGGGCCTGTGTTTGTTAGCATCTGTCTGGATATATCGCTGACTGTCCACCGTCGCATCGTTTGCCATATTGTTATTTGTTTCGTCGTCCGTCATTTATCATCCATCGCTTGTTCTTTCGTTCTTTCGTTCTGTCGTAGGCTGTTGGGCCGTCCGTTTGTGTCGTCCATGTTTGTTGTTCATCGTTTGCCGTTCTTCGTCCATCAAAGCATTGTCGTCTATCGCGTCATCCACCTGGCATGCGATATATCTCCGGTCATAGGCAGTTTCCGTGGCCGTATGCGAGTTCCAGCCAGTCTTCCGTATTGCCCTTCCCTGATTCTCTCCATCATTCCAACCACACATAGGCTCAGCTCTGGCAGCTGCCCATATTGTCCTCCAATTGACTTACCAAAGTTACCCCAGTTGCCAATGTAGCTAGATGGGAGACGCGTTAGCTACCAACTCAATACCCAAACCATCGCCTGATGTCCCAAATGAGCGCCAGGAGTCACCGCATGCCGTTCCATCACAGCCGCAGTCGCGCATCGGCCACAAGACCCAAAGACCGCACGGCTGCGGCGCAACGGAGCCGGATGAATCGCGTGGGAGAGGGGAACCGTACTGGCCGTATTTGCCGAGCGGGGTGTCGCCACCGCCGCCGCCGCGGAGCATCTGAGTGGGACGCATTGTGATCAATTGGTTTCGGGGTGTGGAGAGAAGGTGGTGGTGGTAATCGTGGTGATCGGTTGGTCGTGGGTTTTCACAGTCAGTCGATGCTACCAGCTTCTGAGAAAACAGGCGAGAGAATTTCTGGGTGCCGAATGGGAGTTGTCGGAATGGTCAATTGGCCGCGGGTCGAAGCAAAATGGCAGCGCCTTGCCGGTTTGGGACTAGTCTTAGTCATCCGGACCACTTAGATAATCCGAACCGCTTGTCAGAGGAGAATAGAATGGCAGAATGGCAAGAGCACCCCGCTCTGCTCAGGACCAGCTTTGCTTTGCTCAGCACAAGGCAGACAAGACGCAGCGTCAAACCACCACTGACAGTGCAAAAAAGCTAGCAGCCACGACCCAGGTCCAGCTTACCCCAGCCCGAAAACGAAGCCGCAAAAAAAGTAGACGACATCGCCATCTCGGATCCGTCGGTCCTGCAGCAATTCCACCTCCTTCAACACCACCACACCCCTCCATCACAATTCGCAATGGCACAAGCACTCGGTCTCATCTACAAGATGGCCATCCCGGCCGTCGCCGGCGTTGCCGTGCTGCAGTCGTCCATGTATGATGTGCGGGGCGGCTCGCGCGCCGTTATTTTCGATCGTTTGAACGGTGTCAAGGACCAGGTTGTCAGCGAGGGCACGCATTTCTTGGTGCCGTGGCTGCAGCGCAGCATTATCTTCGACGTGCGCACCAAGCCCCGCAACATTGCCACGACCACCGGCAGCAAGGACATGCAAATGGTCAGCCTGACGCTGAGAGTGCTGCATCGACCCGAGGTGCAGGCCCTGCCCAAGATCTACCAGAACCTCGGCCACGACTACGACGAGCGTGTGCTGCCGTCTATTGGCAACGAGGTGCTCAAGTCGATTGTCGCCCAGTTTGACGCCGCCGAGCTGATTACGCAGCGCGAGGCTGTGTCCCAGAGAATCCGTGCCGATTTGACGAAGCGCGCCCACGAGTTCAACATTGCCCTCGAGGACGTCTCCATTACGCACATGACCTTCGGCAAGGAGTTCACCAAGGCTGTCGAGCAGAAGCAAATCGCACAGCAGGACGCCGAGCGGGCACGGTTCATCGTCGAGCGTGCCGAGCAGGAGCGCCAGGCCAATGTCATCCGTGCCGAGGGAGAGGCCGAGAGTGCCGACACCATCAGCCGGGCCATTTCCAAGTCGGGCGACGGTCTGATCCAGATCCGTAAGATTGAGGCCAGCCGTGAGATTGCGCAGACGCTGGCAGGCAACCCCAACGTGGCCTACATTCCTGGCGGCAAGCAGGGCACCAACATTCTGCTGAACGCCGGCCGGGCATAAGCAGATGGAGATGGATTTGTACAAAGCATGGAAAATAAAATAAGCGAAAAAGGAAGAGTAAGGACATAATCTCGAAAAAGAGCACGGGGAGGGTGGTCTGAGGACTGGGAACATCACTATTTACTGGCGTCATTTTGCTTTTCTGTTTGGCTGTTTACATCATGTACCACTACACCACTTCTTCAATCACAACTACGACTATTTACATCATTTCTGGCAAAATTGATGTGAACCGAAACGTATGTGAGCTTAGAATGCAATGTTCTTGTTTGATCTATGTAATAAAAAATCATACGCTATGCTTGCAGTATCGAAAAGGAGGCAGCATAAACTATACGGTAGCAAAGTACTATGTTTAGGGCAATAAGGTTTCCACCTATACACCCTGCACCATCACGCCGTCGGCTAGCTTCCAGTTCTGACGCCGCTTCAGGTCGTCCCACTTTGCCTTGATCTTGGATCGGACCAATTCACCAGCAACCCTCGCATCTTCTGCACTGTCGTGGCCCGCAAGGTGGCCGCCGGTCTGGATATCACGGTCCAAGTGCTCCTTGGCAAGCACCCGCAGACTATACCGGATTGGCAGGCCCTTGGGATGTGGGAACAGCAGTACAGTGTCTGAGATGCGTGGGTGCACCATCCGCATAGCTTTGAGGTCGTTCTCGAGGGCATGCCCGATTAGCACTGTTTCTGGGCGGATGAGCTTGTGAAACAGGTCGCGGGCTGCCTCGGGTGACGAGGCCATGAGCATTGGCGGTCTACTGCCCGGTCTCCCGTCATTGTCCTTGGCCGGGGTTGGCTTGTTCTTTTTGACTGCCTCGGCAGCTTCTGGCGTATAAGGGATAGACGCAGCAAAGTCGTCTGGCCAGACACCTGAGAAGCGCGAGTTGAAGTCGATTACCGTGCCTCGTGGTCGCACAAGGACATCCAGCAACAGTTCGCCGCTCGGCCACGACGTTGCCGTCAGCCGCACCACTTCCATTCCATAGACCGTGTACGCCATTTCGCAGTCAAAGCAGACGGCATGGTTTTCTGGTACGCCGGGGTCGGAATTCGCTGGTGTCTCGACAAAGTTCCATTGGGACGCCAGACGTTTAGCATCGCTCACTTTGAAGACATGGCTTGGTGCAATCTCACAGCCCTGGGGAGAGTCGGCTGTCGAGGCACTGCAACAGCTAAACACCTGAGTGGCGCGGTTGAGACGGCCAGGGTGGTGCTGGCACTTGCCTCCTGATGTCAAGGCACCATCCTCTTCGCGGCGGCCAGGGAACACCTGGAATCGGCGGGTGCAGCGCTCACACTGTTCCCAGCCCTTGGAAATATCCTCGGCGTCGCGGGCTTTTTTTATATCGACATCGGTGGGTACCGCTGGGACGTAACCCACATTGGCGAGCTTGTCGGTGGGCGTGACAAAGTGCTTTTGAAGCAAGATAATCTCTTGGTCTGGTGGGAGGCCTGTATCAACGGCGACGGGGGCTGATGTTGATTTGGCGACATTGCTGGTGGCCGGTTTGGATCCGGTGCCGTTGGATGTCTTGACACTTTCTGGTACCGCGGTGGCAGAAGTAGATGCAGAAGTGGAAGTAGAAGTAGAGCCGGAGCCGGCTGCTTTTTGGCGAGCTCGTCTGGCCGCTTCTCTCGCCTCCTTGCGCTCCTTGACCCATTGGGCGACCGTCATTCGCTTAAGCTCCATGATGCGGTGCTTGATGGTGTCAGAGTACACCTTGGCCGGTTTTGTCGTAGCATAGTGTTCCTCCAAGTCGAGAGCAGCCCAAATGAGGCCCTGGGGGTGCAACAGACAGTATTTTCTGTCCTCGGGATGCTCTGTTGATGCGTGCAGAAGCTTATTGAGTCGCGTAAACTCCTGGTGGATCATCCGAACGAGCCGCAGCCTTATTTCGTGTTTGGCAGGTGCCTTGGCCACATGGCGCGGGTTGAGCGCTTCCGGTTTCCGTTTGTCTTGCGCCGATGACCCTGGCGGTCCTGGGCCTGATGAGGTTGATGTTTGGCCAGCCTTGGCAGGTGGTGAAACATTTTCTTGTGTTCGTTTCAACGGCGGAGGTGATATTGGTCTCTGCAGACCGGATGTGGATGTGGAGCTGGGAGTGGAAGTGCCATATTTCGGAGATGTGCTCGGGGTAGTGTGTGCAATCTTTGGCCGTTTATCGGCAGATGTATCATCGTCGCTAAAGCTAGTTCGGTGCTTAGCCGTCGTTGACGATGTTGTTGCAATCGCTGTATTTGCTGCAATCGGTGCTGGTGGATCTGGTGTGGTTCTCGGGTTTGCAGCAGAAGCAGTGTCTGGCTGAGTGCTGGCATGACCAAAAAGGCATTTAACGTTCTTGCACTTGTCGCCTTCAGGACACGGAATGTGCTTCAGCAGACCGCCGACCTGGTCGGCAACCTCCATCGTGGCGCGAGTGGCTCACGGCTGGCGGCGAGACGATGGAGCACCAGTGAGTCCAGTGAAGTTCCACAGCGGTTGTGTTTAAGAGAAGAAGGAGGAGGGGCAATGAATGGCCATGAGGTTGACTCAAAACAAATTTCGGCGAGGCTGAGGGCGGCGCGGGCAAGCTCGGAAAGAGAGAAGACAGTGAAAAGGAGACCGGTCTTAATAAATGCTCGGGAGTCGTTCGGCTGGGTTCTGGATAAAAAAGACGGTATTAATACGTCCGAATAATAATATGGCGGTGGGCAGGTGAGGTGATTTGGAGATGTTGTTGGAAAGTCGACAAGTTGGTCGAGGTGAATGAGGAGGTCAAAGATGCAGGTGCTTGTGCCTCGTGTCTGACGTCGGAAGAAGGTACGAACTGGGGTCCCTTATCGATACGCTGTCGTCTGTCAGGCTGTGGCAGTTGGCCTGCCGCTAAAATCTCACTGCCAACAGTATAAGTCGGCTTATATAACCACTGACGATCTATTTACATCAACCCAACAGAGAATCTATGAATGTGTCTTGAATGAAAGATGCCCAAAATGATTGGTTATTGTTAGACTGCTCGAGACTATGAAATTGAAATCTATTATATTATGGAAGCAGTGTGTGCCTCAGTCTATAACGCCCAGGTATGCCTATTGCCTGCTGAAACGCCGAAAGTAACAAAGCAGAGTCAAAAGAAAGTATCGTACAGGAATGTCGTGAAAATTATAATGGGTATGATGCAAAAGAAGACAAAAGAAAAGAGACATGTCTAAATGAGGAACTCCTCGTTGACGTAGTGGCGCAGGACAGTCTTGCCCTCCTCGAAGTGCGGCGAATCATGGCGCACAACGATGGCAGCATGGCTGTGGCGGATCTTTTGGATCCAAACGCGGTACTTGCGCCAGCCCAGGCTGTCGAGGTTGTCAATCATGGTAAACTGCTCGGGTGACAGGGCGAGCAGCGAACCGTCGGCGGTGGTGGACGGCGAAAACATGTCGCCGGCCTTGCCCTTCTTGTCGTTGAGCAGGGGAAGTTGTGGCTGGACGCCGCCCTGGGCAATCGACTCGAGATCCGAGTCCGAGTCGTTGGGCGAGTTGAACTCGGGGTCTTGGGCTGCGTTGATGTCCTCGTAAGCATCCTCGACGGTGTCGCGCAAACCCTTCATCCACAGCGGCACGCGGTACTTCTTGACATCGATGCCAGCTAGGCCACCATTGTGCAGCTTAAGACGCTTGCTGCTCTGGCAGCTCTGGTAGACCGAGTTCATGAGGAACAGAGTCAGGCCCAGAGGCAGAAGGAGAGCAAAGGCCAGCATGGGAGCGGCCTCAAACAACTGCAGACGCCGCTCGCGGTTCCACGGCTTGGCCAGGAAGCGGCGCAGAGCCTTACCTGGCGGGAGAGTGCCCTGTTTTGCCATGGCCTCAGCCTTGGCCTTGGCTGCCTCGCCGCTGGCCTTGCGTTCCCGGACACGCTTCATGGCGGCTGCAAGACGGTCAATGGCAACGGGCTCCTTGTGGTCCATAATCGTCTGGTCGTAGCCAGGAACAAAGTTGAGCGGCAGGTCTTCGATCTCGCCGCCTTCTGTGGCGACTTCGGCGAAGGGGTCTGTCTTGGAGATGGCGGTTGTGTAGTAAACGGCGCTGCGGTCGTTGACAATGTTGGCGTAGAGCGTGCGACGCTCGAAGCGGCGCAGGCCGGCCATGAAGATCGATTCGGGGTCGGCCATGATCGTCAGCAGCGGCCGGCCCGTGTCGCGGAACGAGTCGATGCCAAACAGCTGGCGGCCCGAGACGCTGATTGTGCGGGCGCCAATGGTGTTGAAGAGAGCGCTGAAGGCGCCGCGGGTCGGAGAGCGAGCACCGAGGAAGGGGCTGGCGAAAGCCGTAAAGTTCTTGCACTCGAGGTTGTCCATGATGCCCTTGGCGTGCAGCAGACCGACGGCGTAGCGGGCGACGAGGCCGCCGAGCGAGTAGCCAATGACGCTCAGCTTGGTGATCTTGGCGCCCTTGTCGGCTGCGGCCTTGAGCGCATCTTCGATTTCGAGGCAGACGCGCTCGCCGCCGATGTCAATGCCGTCGTAGGTGTTGTAGCCGCTGTTGCTGCCGGCGACGAGGATGTGCAGCTTGTCTTCGGAGTGCTTTTCGCGCAAAGAGGCTGCGACAGATCCTAAGTGCTCAGGTTGGCCCCAAAGCTGCGATTGTTAGCGGCGATGTCTTGGGAATGAATTAAAAGAATATATCTAGGACTGCAAGGAAGTAAACATACACCGTGGACGAGCACGCAAAGGTGGTCGGCTTTGACGCTGCCGCCGTTGTATTCGGCCATGATTGTAAATGGGAATGGATAGTAGTCGTCGACGAGGGGTGAGATTATCGATGAACTGATGTAAGGCCAGAGTAAAGTCGCAGATCTGACAGTGACGCTAGAAACCACGCTGTTCGCTGGTGCTGACGGAAAACGCAAAAAGTGTAGATGCTTGAAGTGGCGATAGTAAAAATGAAGCAATTTGCAGATGAGGATGTTTGCTGACTTTATAAATTGAGAAACGAAACTCGTAAAGGGATCAAAAGGCCACTTTCTGCACTCGATACAGCACACGGCAGAATTTACCTAAGCACACCAAGACAATGCTTATGGACCCAGCCATAACGCACGACATCGTCAATAGGCCAAGGGGGGGTCCCTTTCAGCACGAAGCGGGTGGTCGAGCAGTCCGAACGTCCGACACAGAGAACAGCAAAAATGCTGCTGAGGGCCGCTTGGAGAGCCCTATTGGACGTGCCATGGCTTGCCAATAAAGCACCGAAACCAGCAGAAACACTCATTTGTGAACTCTCCGACGGCGTTTGGTTGAGACGCGGCGATCGGGTCAATTAGGGTGGGTGATTTGGTGTGGCTTTGGGTGGTCGGTTCGCTCGTTTTTCTGTTTTTGATGGCGTATGTTTGCATTCTCCTCGTTTTTTGCTGGCGTCAGAACCGAATAAAGGGTGCCTGCCCGTGCGCTCTTGGCACTTTCCTGGGCCTGTTTGGACCCGCCTGTTGCGTGTACTTCGGGGAAGCCTTGTCCTGTGTGGCATTATTTGCGCCTAAAAGCCATAAAACCATCCCTAGTCCCGCAGTTCAGACGGACCTGGAGTTAAGAAATGCCCCAAATCCGGCGGGTGCCTGGTGGTGCATATGCACGCCTGCTCCTGCCGGGCTGAACCATAACAGGCTTTAAGTCCGTTCTTTGTAACCACCCATGCAACGACGTCCTTTCATCCTTCCAGAAAAGGCAAAAAGTGTAAATCAGGCTATCAAGAAAACTGACGATGGGATTTTGAAAAAGCCGACACCGACCATGCAGGATGCAGATACTTCAAAATGATCAAGATGATCAGGATGACGACTTTATCAGATCAACGGTCTGACGTGTCTGCAGGTTCGTGAAGGCAGCGACAAACCTGGCCTCAATAAAACATACGCCTCAAAATAAGAAATGCGAGTATGCCAGAGAGTAAAGAGATGCCTGCGGAAGTGATGCAACTCTACTCCGTACAGACTACGAAATCGTACGACGTATGCAAAGCAATGATGGCCCTCAAATCGACATATATTTGACCCTATCTTATCGTTTTCCAAGCATATACACACATACTCAGGGAGTTATGTCGTCTCGTGCTCTTCTCCTTTTTTCTATGCGATGCCAGCCATTGGCCTAAGCTGGAGAAGGCGCTAGTCCTAGTAAGGCACTAGCGCATTATGCACACGCGTTAGTGGTTCAGAAGTGCAGGCACGATGGCCCAGCACCGCGGCCTGGACCGCCACGAGAAAGTTGAACCTTGATTTCGATGCATTGCCTGTTTTCGACCTCAGTTTTCACGGCAGTCAGTCCAGCCAGTCTACCTGCATGTCCTCGCGATTACAGGCTCTTTTACCAGCTCGAATCCTCCTAGCCGGCGCAACAGCTGTCCCGCGTCGACATTTGCCGTTTCTACCCCCTCGGTCTTTAGTTGTCCGAAACGCCCTGGGCCAGACCCAGATACAGACACGAATCGCACGAGAAGCTATGGCGACGGTGGCCGCGACGGTGGCTGGGTCCCAGCGCCGGCGGTCGGCTCGCATGGCATCGACCTCGCTAGCCCGCTTCCGGTACCGTGAGAACGACAGCTCAGACTCAGAGAGCGGTGGTGTCAAGAAAGAAGACCGCGAAGTCGACGACGATGATAGTGACCACCAACCCTCAGACGACGAGAGCAGCCTGTCGGACCTGTCCTTTAACAGTGACATTGAAGATGCTGTGGCAGCACCAAAACGGAAAGCCAATGCCACCAGCACAAAAGGCACAAGGACACAGACGAAAACAATAACTACCTCAGTTGGCTCGGCCGCGACTGGCAAGCGAAAACGAGCAGCTACCACGACCACAACCACGACTGTTGTCACGACACTCCCTACACACAAGAAGAGAAACGGGGCTGCTAGCAGGACAGGTGTCAAGACAGAGGAGTATGTCGAGATCAAGAGGGAGATCAAAGACGAGGAACAGGACGACCAGGACCTTTCGTCCATACAAAAGATTGCGTCAACGCGCAAGGTCCGTAAGCCAGCACGCGTCATCACCACAAAAGTCGCCGGCAAAGACGAGGAGGAAACACATGTCGAACCGCCTACCGACTGGGAGCTGTTTTACGACCTAGTCAAGGAGATGCGGCTGCCCGGTGGACCTGCAGCTAATGCGGCTGTTGACACAATGGGCTGCGAGCGTCTTGCTCTTGCCTCTGCCAGTCCGCGAGACCGTCGCTTCCACACTCTCGTTGCTCTCATGCTGAGTTCGCAGACCAAAGACACGGTCAATGCTGTCGCCATGGCCCGTCTGCAGTCGGAACTGCCACCGCACGAGCCCGGTGCGCCACCGGGTCTCAATCTTGAGAACATGCTCGCTGTCGACCCTACACTCCTCAACCAGCTCATCTGGCAGGTCGGCTTCCACAACAACAAGACAAAGTACCTGAAACAAGCTACCATCATCCTCCGCGACGAGTGGGGAGGCGATATCCCGCCAACCGCCGAGGGGCTTATGGCGCTGCCCGGTGTCGGCCCCAAAATGGCTTACCTGTGCCTGGCAGCCGAGCATGGCTGGAACCGTGTCGAAGGCATCGGTGTCGACGTGCATGTGCACCGCATCACGAACTTGTGGGGATGGCAGAAGCCCGGGTCAGCCGCGGCCAAGACGCCCGAGGGCACGCGCCTGTCTCTCCAGAGCTGGCTGCCGCGCGACAAGTGGAAGGAGATAAACTGGCTGCTCGTCGGCTTTGGCCAGGCCGTGTGTCTGCCCCAGGGTGCCAAGTGCGGCGACTGCACGCTGGGCCTGCGCGGTCTGTGCCGAGCCGCAAACCGCTCAAAGGTAAACGAGGGCCGGAAGAGGAGGCGCGAGCTTGGTCTGGATGACATTGGCGGCGATAAAGATGCCGTCATTAAAGAAGACGAAGTGAAGGAGGAAGAAGACTCGGATTAGTGGGGTCCGCATGGCCTTATGTCTCTTCTGCACCCCGAATGTCCATTTGATGTAATTCTACGATTCTCATAAAAGCGATATGCAAGGCCAAATTGCTGGTTCTCGTCATTCATATTATATGCTCACAACATAGCGGTATCCGTGTGTTCTAAGAATTGTGTGTAGATAATTCAAAGTATCTCTTGCCAAAAACAATTATATACAAAATATGTGCAAAGAGACTGTCAGTCAAAGCAGTAAACCAGTCAGAAGGGTAGCCACCGCAAATCAAAACAGAAAAGAATGAGTAGTAAAATAGAAGAGCGGCTTCAAAAAACACCTGGGAAAAGTGATTTCAAAACAATGATTGCTGAACTCACTCCCTCGCTACCCAGCTCCAGACGCCGTACTGTTGCGGAAAAATAACGATAAAAAGCAGAATATTGAGAATATGCTGGCCGAAAAGGCAATAGGCCGAATGGTGCGTGGCATGTGTGTGGAAAAGGTGATAACACGTAATGTAATACCGGAAGCACGTTGGGGGGGTCGAGAAATTAAAAAGGGTAGAGTTGTGATATGTAGTGTGGTGGAGCTGGTTGGTAACAGGGTGTGTGGACTGTGTATTTTGTAATCTGCGGGATGCGTTGCAAAATACGTGGCAACGTGTTGCAGGTTTTCGTTGGCGCTGGATTGTCGGTGGCCCGTGGTCGTGGTTTGGGTTTGGGGACAAGATGAGCGAAAAGTGAAAAAGGAATACTCAGTCCACATTTCCGTACATCGTATCCCTGGCCACAGCAACGACCAAGACAGGTCATACTAGCCCCATAAAAGGCGGTGCTCGGCACATGTCCGGTCACCGCCATTTTCACTGTCGAGTGTTGCGTCTTTCGTAGTATCCCTTTTCCAGTCCTTTCTGTGGCAATTTGGCCAGTTTCGTGACAAGGTTGTTCGGTGAGGATTGGTGAAAGGAGAGGTATCGTAAGTCGCTGCGGCCAAAGACCACCACCGAAGAGCGATGCATGCATCCACAGCCAAGGACTGTTCCAGTGCCGTTTGGAGAACACATGGGACAGTCGAGTTGTAAAATGTTATCATTATACGCCCTTGATGACGTGTGTCCGCTCCGATTCGAGCTGTGCGGCGTTTTGCTCGTGTGCTGCCTTCTTGCACTAGATTGACGAAAAACGATACGAGTCAGTTTCTCGTGTTCTTTTGAGGGCTCCGAGTTCGCGAGAAGGCGGAATTCGGTCAAGACTGAGGGAGAGAGGAAATTAAACTTACGTCTTCGAGACCGGTGCACTTGTGGTCCTCTAGTAACCGGTGACGGCCGCAGAAGTGACCATTACAGAACCCGCAGTCGCCGGCGATGCGCTGTGCTGCGTCCTTGCACTCCTTGAAGGAGCACTTGATCTTGCGGGGAGCCATTATGAGAGGTGGGAGTGTTGAGAAATAAAAAGAGGGGATGCGAGTCGGATATTTGTGTTGTGAGGATAAAGCAGAAGAGAGTGGCTTGACGATAACAAGAAAGGCTGCCTGGTGTCGTTGGTTATGTACTCGGACTGCTGGCGAGCAGTTAGGCCGAGGTCGTAGGTGGTGGCGGCGATAAGAGATGAAGCAGGCGTGATGGTCAAGTAGTAACGTCAATGATGCAACCGTCAACCAGAAAAGCGAAGATGCGAAGGAGAAGAAAATAAAAAGAAGAAAGGAAAAGAGAAGGAGGAAAGAAAGAGGAAAGAGGAAGGACAGGGGCAGCCTTGGGGATGAAGTGTATTAAAAAGGAAGGAGAAGGACAAGGAAGAGGGAGGAAGGAGGCAGGCGGCGGGAGAACAAGGACGACACACAGAGAAGGAGTCAGAGAGTCAGCGATGGCCGGCAGGAAACGCCTCACGTGGGCGTTGCGGAACCAGAAGGCTAATCCAAATCACTCGCCAGGGAATACGGAGAACGGGACTGGGGGGGTGTGGTGGTAGCAGGCCGTCGATGGGACGGTCTTGGATTTGGGGCCCTGGCTTCTCGTCTTTTGCGCTTTTGCGGCTGGCCGACGGCTTTTTGACGATTACGATTAAGCCCAGGACCAGGTTCAGTCGCCCCAGGTATCTCTACTCCGTACTAGGATGGGAAAGAGGCTACCGGGCGATGAAGGCAAAGTATTGGTAATGTGCGATTAATATTTGCCTTGGGGCCTTCCTTGCTGGGCGGCTCGTGTCCTTGTTCATTTATTCAATTGGGAAGGAGCATGCCCGTTTACGGAAGCCAACGAGGGCAAGAGACAGGGAAAAGGGGAAAGAGCAGCAGATAGAGGGCAAAGCAGAGAAAGGGTCAAATTGGAGGTCTCAAGAATCTCAGGAACACACACAAAGTACGGAGTACAGACTGAGTCCTCAAAGAGGAGAAGGCAGCGCCAAGCGGATGGCGATGCGCAATCAGCGACAGCCTGGTATGGAGTATCGCTTGTGTCATAGACAGGGTGGAATGGGGACAAATGGCGAGGCGTTGGGTCACGGAGACAGCGGGCGGGTACGGGCAAGATACAAGTGCGTGGAGAGGTTTAGCACAGCCTGGCCAACCAGAAGGCAAGGGGTCGCGATCGTTCAATGCGAAAACGGCCCTCTTTATTCCCAATTGGGGTCCAATTGGGGTCACTCGCCTCGCTGTTGCCAACTTTGTAATACTGCGGTCCTAAGTACAAGGGAAGGAAGGCACTAAACGCAAAGAGCCGGCGGCACACGGAAGCTGCTGGAAACAGTAATGCATCTCAGGGAGCCACAAGGAAGGAGGCGACACTGGGGGGCGTCTTCAGGGTGCCCCCAGATAAGTAGGTACGTACTCCGTACCTTACCTAACTTGGATGAGTCTTTGGGCTTCTCTTCACAGTCGAAGCGAAGTTGACAGGCGAGACGGTCTTTCTACGATGTACCATCTCGCGATTTGCCCCGTATCATTAGCGCCCATCCGTGCTGTCTACGGTCGCACACTGTCTGAGCCACGAGGCTCCGCTGTCGGGGATCTCTCTTGCGATTGGTCATGGGCACAGAGACACCGAGAATGGCGTGCCCCTTGTCTCTTGTGTCTATCGTGGAGGGTTAATTTCGTGATTGCACATAAAAGGCTTATCAGACTCGCAACGCCTGACCCGTCCTCTTTGTGAAGATAAACTCACGTGGGAAGGGTCTGAAGTTGGGATTACGGAACAAAGGGCACAAAAAGCACGGTGAATGACAATCCTGACCTTTCTTGTCGTCTCTGCGAGGTCTGTCAAAGAGCCACGCGGCGTGGCCGGCCGGGGCGACAGGCCTTTTGAAGCCTCATTCCATTACTGCCGGATCTCCTGTGCCTTTCATCTTTAAATGTGAGACACGGTGGCTCAAGAAAGACACGGGTTGTGTTTCCAAGGAGTGAATAAAGCGAAGCATATTAGTAACGGGCTGAAGAGAGACCCAGGGGGTTTGGAACAAAAGGGAAGGCACGACCGGCGAGACGCCAAACGGGAGAAACAACGGACAAAGGCGAGCCCACGGCCACCTTCCACGACAGTCAAGGACATGCACGAGAGAAGGACAATATAAAACGGTGAGACAAAACGCCCCTCAAGACAAAGAGATGGTGGCCGACTGGACCCGGCAGCCCCGTGGTGCACTTTTTGGGCCTTTTGACTTTTGACTTTTGACTTTTGACTTTTAGTTGTGACTGGCCCTAGGCCTGGGCCTGACCACAAACCAAAGCGCCTAAAAAGGATGCCAGCGCATTTGGCAGTAACGGCTTGCTTGTCAGGTCGCACGCGCCTGCCGATGTCAGATCGCTCATGGATGGGTGAGGAAGGTGCGAGCTGACACCTGTCACTGCCTTTTTGCCCGTTTGGCCTCTTCAGGAACCAATACTTTATGATGGACACGTCAACTTTCTTACATTTTCAACCCAAATATGGCGGGAACGGCAGGAACGAGGGCTGGCCATACAACTCAGCAGAATACGATGTAGAAAAGAAGCGAAAGCCCAACAGCTGAATGTGTGAATGCAAGATCCTGCGTGGCACCAAATATTAAGAAACGGTGATCACCATATCCTACCGTTTCGCTTTTGTCTTTAAGATTCAATACATTGCGAACTTCCTTTTTTCGACAATTCGCCATATTTTTGCTTCAATCAAGTTTAGCTGCGGCAAGTCTCTTACGCTGTAGTCTTCTTGCTGGGATGAAAATTCAAGAACAGAAATGGGTCCCAGCGACGCCGCGCAAAACGATGATGTCAGAGGCGCCGGAAAGCAAAGGGTAAGTGGGTGGGACGATACGCGGGGCCACGATTGCCAGGGAGGGAAGGTACGGCTACCAAGGGATTCGAGATTGCCAGCCTCGGGACCTGTAGTAAGTTAAAGACATTTACGACATACCCAATTGACTAATACATTGCGCATTGCTCCAGCTCGTACGTCGTAAAGTGACAAATATATTTTGGCCTTTGATCCTCGCATACACAGTAAGTAATTAAGGTCATGCTCGTGTTCACATTCCCTCATCCCTCCTTTGTATCACGGTGCAGCCCCTTCACTCACATTTCTGTGCCATTCTCTCTCGTGTTCCCATTTTCCGATGTGCCCGTAAAGAGACAAAACAGAGACGGCATAACTTAACAGCAGCTGTAGGTGGTGGGAACGGTGAATACGGTAAATGGTCGGCAGAAGTACTGGCCACAAGGGTTCTCGTCGCAAGATTAAACTCTGGGCCAGGTCGCTCCCAAGGTGAGGGGATGAAAGACTTGCAAGCAGTTATAAAACAACATGAAAGGCCTCGTCACCTCCCTATATATAAATCAATGGACTTCCGCGTACCGCATAACGATACTGGTTGATCCCACGTTCTGCCACATTGTCAAGATCGGACTGACGATGCATCCACGGCATAATCGCCTCTTAATGCAATTTTGTACTGGTATTCACATGCTATCATTTCCTATTCATTTTTTATTTCCGCTTCAATATCCCGACCACTGATTTACAGCTGGCGCATGTCGACGACAGCACGGATGCAGTCACCGGCCTTCATGACCTCAAAGGCAGGGTTGATCTCGCCCAGAGTTTTGCGGTGCGTGATGAACTCGTCCACCTTGAGGCGGCCCTCGAGGTAGTCGCCAACGAGGCCCGGCAGCTGAGACCGGCCCTTGATGCCACCGAAAGCGCAGCCCTTCCACACACGGCCCGTCACCAGCTGGAAGGGACGCGTGCTGATCTCCTGGCCAGCAGCCGCCACACCAATGATGATGCTCTGGCCCCAGCCCTTGTGCGACGCCTCGAGGGCAGCGCGCATGACCTGCACGTTACCGGTGCAGTCAAAAGTGTAGTCGCAGCCGCCGTCGGTCAGCTCGATCAGCTTGTCGACGATGGTGGTGCCCTCGGGAAGCTTGGTGGGGTTGACAAAGTCAGTGGCGCCGAACTTGGTGGCCCACGGCTCCTTGGTGGGGTTCACGTCGACAACGATGATCTTGCCAGCCTTCTGGGCAACAGCGCCCTGGACGACGGACAGGCCGACACAGCCGGCACCAAAGACAGCGACGCTGCTGCCCTCCTCAACCTTGGCCGTGACACGGGCAGCTCCGTAACCGGTGGTGATACCGCAACCCAGCAGGCAGGCACGGTCGAATGGAGCGTTCTCCTGGATGGCGACGACCGAGATGTCGGCAACGACGGTGTACTGGGAGAAGGTGGAGGTGCCCATGAAGTGCAGGATGTCCTTGCCGCGGGCCTTGAAGCGCGAGGTGCCGTCCGGCATCACACCCTTGCCCTGGGTGGCACGGATCTTGCCGCACAGGTTGGTCTTGCCGGACTTGCAGAACTTACACTCGCCGCACTCGGGGGTGCTGCGAAATTGTGAGTAAAATGCCCGACGACATTAAAGGTGAGAGACAGCAGGTGTTATTGACGTACTAGAGAGCCACGACATGATCGCCGGGCTTGACGTTGGTGACGCCCTCGCCGACGGACTCGACGATACCGGCACCCTCGTGTCCAAGGATGATGGGGAAAGCACCCTCGGGATCCTTGCCGGACAGGGTGTATGCGTCCGTGTGGCAAACACCGGTGGAGTAGATCTCAATACGGACCTCGTGGGCCTTGGGGGGAGCGACCTCGACGTCCTCGATGCTCAGCTCCTTGCCAGCCTCCCAGGCAATGGCAGCCTTGCAGGTGATGGTCTGTATGAGGCGAAGAGTATCAGTGCCTGTCGTCCTTCGTGTCTTCCGTCCTCGCTCTGATATTTCGCTTTCCCCATGTCGTTTAGGGCGACTCCAGAACGTACCTTGCCGACAGTGGAAGCCATGTTGGCAGTATTGTGATGTCAATTGGCGGGGTTTGAGTAGAAGCTGTCGTGAAGTCAGCTACAACGAATGCTGCAGAAAAGAATCTCGCCAGTTGAGAGAAAGCAGAGATTTGGAAGAATGCGGGGACAGCGCGTTATATCTTCCACTAGGCCCACGGCTGGCAGATCCATTGCGTACCTTTGTTCGTCGAATTCGTATTACAGAGACAGGGTTGCTGTCCCGTGTTTGCTCCCGTTTGTTTCCCCTCTTCCCGATGTCCGATCCGAGTGATTCGTTGTAGAATTGGGGGGGGGCGGTTGTGTGGTTAGATGCGACCGAGAGGGGGAGGCGATTGCTCGGGAGGCAGGCTTTATAAACAGCTCTTCTCTAGCTGCTGAATTGCTCTCCCTAGCACACCCTTCTTTTGCTTCCACGGAGCACTGCACGCGCGAGAAAAAAGGCAAAAAATAGCGTGTTAGAGCGGCCCCTCCTTTTCTGTTTTCCGCGCCTATCTTGGCGGATTGGTGGAGGTCTGCTTCTTTCTCGGAGTTCTCACCTAGTGGGAACCGGTTGGCGGCGATGTTGCAGTTGTGTTGGTGCAGCTTAATGGTGTTGTTTCTGCAGTAGTTTTGTTTACAAATTGAGCGTGAGAGTCCGTGAGATCAAGGGATGCTCTTCTTATTATTTCCCCTATTCACGTCAGATTGACTTATGTTTACATAGACACGGGGAGTCGCAACTGATAACCTGCCGATATTCTGAGGAAGGTACAAAGGTGGGGTTCTTTCCGGCACTTGTGATGTCAACGGCAAAGCAGCTGGATAACAACCGATACTTGCGTAGCCTGTAAATGCTGGCCTAAAGACTGGAAAAATCAGTGGAAAATGTCCCAGGTCCAGGCTGTGTTCCCCCGCTATTCCGTTGCTGGAACTGCTGCGGAGAGAATGCCATTAATGGGGGGAGGCGCCCATGTAGTGCACATGTGTAATTTGGTCTCTCCTTTCGGCGATATCACGGCATCGCTGTCACTTCTACGCTAAGGCTATGGCGGGGGTTCGGGATTGTCGTGCTTTCACAGCCGATGCGTGGCAGTCCGTTGCTTCCAAAAAGCTATCGCAACGAACCGATGTTCCTTCCTTGTGCAGGCTCTATTTAAGCGGACCCGCAATAAGGGCAGAAACGATACATAAGCAGGCCGGAGAAGGGCAATGGCGGCCGGCGAAGGTTGGAGGGAAGGATACGGGTGTGCAGTTTCCTGAAGAGGAAACAAATGGGTATCTTGCGACTCTCTCATACTTGTATGACTGTTATTTGAAGCAAGAGCAAAGGCTCGTTTTATTTTTAAGGTGTTCTCTCGCTCGTGCCTGCCTTTTCTGTAGCGAAAGGCTCCGAGCCGTGTTCGACTGCCTTTTCGGGCCATAACTGGCGTGAAGGGTCCTCTTGGGCTAATAGTGGAAACGGGCCCTGGCGCCGTCAATACAAAACCACCATGGAAGCTTCTACATTCCAAATCTTGACCATCTGTCAACACGCAGCCAAAGCGTATGCAGTAATACATGCGGGGAAATCTCACCGGAGGTGGTGTCTTGATAGTTCCGATGAGCTGAAGGAACGAACCAGTGCCAAGGTTGCCAAAACGGGATTGCTGCCTTCTGAATGGCTGTCTTTGCCGGGAAGGCAGCTCATTCCACTCATTCCACTCATTCCACTCATTCCACTCATTGGAGTCACAATCGATTAGCTGCAGCCTTTGGAACTGTGTTTTCTCGTCGATTCTTCGGTATTTTCAGCAACTTCCGTATAGCTAGCTGCCTGGCACCGTCACTCGAACGAGGCTGCATAGTAGGACTTTGGCCAGCCACGGCACGTGAGTCCTTTGACTTACCGCTGTTTTGCCAAGCCATGTCACAATTTAAGATGACTTGATGACGCCATCAGTGAGTCTTTTAAAGGATGATTAGTGAGGTTGTCAGGACATATCAGACATTTATGTGTATGTAGGGTAAACCTGTGCTCCTTTTCTTATATTGTGTTGTTATTTACTTGTCTATTTTTTTAATATAAATTTATCACTTTCTTAACGGCCTTCGTTTCCCTTGAAGAAATATATTATTTTCTTAAAAAAAGAAGATAACAATGTTATAAAAACCTAATGAAATACGCCATTTGATGGGGAAAGGCACAACCAATGGAGATGAATACCAAGTGAACAAAAAAGGGACAGGTATTACTCACCAAAACAGGAAAACAACCTCAAAGTTATGATCAAGTCAGTTGCAGGCACCATTACACCCCCAGGGGAAACACGTGCCTCACTAACATTGCTTGAAGACTGGCTCTGCCTATCACTTTATTGTCTGATTCGCGATGCATTCCATTCTAAGCAGAGCTCGTGTTGAATTGGGGAGTCTACTGGGTATGCCGCACGTTTTCGAGATTGCGACCTTATCAATCAGCTTTGCGCCAGCTCATCTCCAAGCCTTTCCCCGACCCGTCCCACGTTTCGGACACAAGGCGTCCGTTTGATGTGATAGGGCTTGTTAGTCACTTAAGCCCATCCCGACAGACACATGACAAGGCTCAAGTTTATTGAAGGCCTCGCGGGTCGACTCACCGGCAATAATTTCAGTCACATCCAACATCGACGGACCACATGTCAGCTAGGTTGCGCATTTTGTGATTCTGATCCTGTGGTTCTGTGATTCTGTGCCTGGCCATCGACAAAACGGCAATTTGTAGCCAATCATTTTACATCGCTGGGAGCATCCGTGAAACGAAGCTATTGCTGTTCTGCCTTGCGCCTCGTTTCTTGACTCGCAATGGGAATTTTTGATTTTCTCAGCCATGCGACATGGGTGCAAGGTACCAAAATCCGTTGGTTCAAAAGATTTTGGTGCCTGAAATTGTATTGGCTTAAAATTGTCGCTGGTCGCTTCGCAAGCTAACTCGACTGAAGGCGGTTTGTTTTGGCAGTGCTCCACCTCACGATTGAGGCCGGACGCCAAAGGAGTCCGCCTGAGGCCGTGCGTCCAATGGCTTTCACTAAGACCTGGGCTTTAGGGCATTGGGGATTGATGATGAGGTTAAGAAAGGAAGAAAAGAGTGGATCAGATGCAAGAATTTGAAGAAAAAAAGGCCCTGGATTTAGAAACGGAAAGAGGACTTGGTGGTTGTTGGGCAAGAGCGGCCTTTTGAAGAGACCCTTCTTGGTTTGAAAGTGACTGCACGGCGCCAATAGCACTTTCCTCTTTGGGCAATTAATCTCGAGTATGGCTGCCGATGATTGGTCTGCCTTGACTTAAACGGTGAAAAAGTGCAGTCTCCTCATCCGACAACAACTATCAAGCGCATTGCTTTTGTGCCTCACATTCAGTAAATCTATTGGCTTTAAAAAAACTAATAGGAGACGTAAATGAACAAGAGCACACGAATACGACAGGTTTGCACGCGAGGCCCAAACAATGTGTCAGAAGAGGGCTGTGTTAGGAAAGAGCTAGGCTGCCATGCGGGCCGGCAGGAACTGGTAGGACGGCCTCAACTTGGATTAGCCGCGCACAAATTCGTGTCGGTATCAAACATAGGGCATATTCAAGCAAGTATCGCGAGCAAGGATACAAAATAAGGTTTTGAGCTAGGTGAGGTATTTGTTCCCCATGATTTTTCTACTTGAGATGTCTGCTTTGGCCTTCACGTTGTCTCCTGTAGATAGTCATCTCGACTCAACTCAAGCTGCCTGTATTTCCAAGACTAGGTTGGAGCTTCTTTGTCTACTTACTGCCAATAAAATTTATTCCACATTTACTTTGGCCCGTGACCAAGGCTAAGGCGTCCGATCTGTGGTATCAAGGCGGTGATAGAAGGCTCGAGGTCCAACGATGCTCTAGGCTCATACGAAGTGACTCCATATTGGAGATTTTTGAGCAAATAAAAACACAGAAAGATAGATGGGAGTAAACAAGACACAGGACGAGCCTATCCAGACGTATTTTGACCCTCCATCTCAAGTTTGTGACGCCCGAATCGGTGCTGGAGGACACATGCCAGGACAACACATGGCAAATGCACATTGCCTGGCCAGTAGACAACTGGTGTAAGTACTATGGTTGTTGCCTCTTTCGTGCCCCTGTGAAATAAATATTGAGAGGAAAGAAACAAGCGTGTCAACATGAACACAAGATATGCAGAACAGTCCCTATTCTGTAGATTTTTTTTTTTTTTTTGATAATTTTTACACACTTGACTGTCAGAGGATATCAACAGACCTAAAAAGTGGAAGGATCAGGATTACGCTGTGGAATTTGTGCTGCTGTGACTCGAAAAAGCATAATGTGACAGCTATGTGGCTCATAGGGCTGGGATATCAGCACGTAAACACCACATATCAAACTGGCAAAATAATATAAGATAGGACAGTTGCACAGTTTGACAGGAGAACATCAACACTGCTTCGATGGGATGTTCGCAAAGCTAGCTAGCCTTGCAGATGTTGTCCAAGGTTACCCAACCCATATGGGCCATGGGGCAAGAAATTGCCCTGTTGCCTAAATGATAGAAGCATATAAGTGGCTGTTGGATGAAATATAGTGGTCATCGAGGGCAGACATGAATAAATTCGGAGCCTCATACCCGTGGCTTTCTGTATGATAAAAAGATGTGCTATGTACTGTGGCAAGGTATTTTTATATACTTTTACGAAATGTGCGTGAATACATGTGACAATATGTGAATTTGTTTGAGGCCCGATAAATGTGCTTCATCAGCTTGTCGATAATATATGAACCTGTACAATACGAAGAAGGATAAGATGGAAGACTGGAACGGGTGAGGAAACGGGATGGCAGGCCGACAGTTGCAGTTGGAGTTATATAAACGGTTGCCTCACAGAATGAAAGAGAAAAAAAAGGCAGGAACCATCAAGAGGGGACAAAAAGGCCAGGGGAAGGTAGTGGAAGCCAGAGGAATAGACTGAAAGGCAGAAAGAGACCCGATGTGTCGGCCTGGGATACCTCCAGGATTGGTACGTAGGCGATGTGTCAAGACAGACGAGAAGAGGGTTGAAGAAAGGGGTAAGGAGGGAGGGACCAAAAAAAAAAAAAAGAAAAACAATACCCGGCAAGTAGAAACAAATAACAAACTCTAAACGGTGTACCTCACTTGCTATGTTAATTCAGCGTTTACGTGAGTCACCCGGGACATACACAAAGTTAAAAAAAGCCTTCGGGACATACCACCCTTCCTTCGACCCTGGTCAAGGGAAGCTCTCAGGAGGGTATTACAGAATGAGGCATCGACAGCCTCAAAAGTCTCCACTTGGTGGAGAGAGAGAGAGAGAAAGGAGCTTGTCGTCCCCCCAAGATCAAGGACTCTGTGCCTCCTGCCTGGAACGACTCTTGCTGTCTAACAGAGACAAGATTCTGACCTCCTTCTTTCCCAAAAGTATTAAATCCAAGGCAGCCCCGCCGTTCCATCCGTGGAACAACGGAACTCAAAAACAGAAGAAAAGCAAGGCAATAGAAACTCCCGGAATATCAGAATAACAACTTTTATATTCCCGCGTCAGCAAAACCAGCAACATTAGCAGCAACAGAACGACAGAATACTTCTTTTGCCATCTGTCTTACATCAACGCCCAAGGCAAACATATTCACGATCTAAACGGGAAGAAAACACGCAAGCTCTCAAGCCCGACTTCCCGATATCCGCCACCGTCAAAAACCAGAAAAGGCTCAAAGAGTGGCTGTCTTGATTCCGACGAGTCTGACAAGCAAACCGGAGCAAAGACCAAAAACGAAAACCAGTATCACAAGGACATAACGGCGTTTATTTGCTCGGGTCTTTGTTTATTCGATTGTTCATCTTTTCGAGAGGCAAATTCCAAGGTTAGTCAATTTTCATTCGCTTGTATCTTGTTCACGGATCTTTACCTCTTTTCACTCAATCCACTCGTCCACTTTTCACGTCTTTTGGCATTGTTGTTCTTTTCGTTTTTGAATTTTGCCGCTCGCTTGTTGGAAAAGTCGCCCTCCTGGATCGTAATAGATCATGTTGTCGTCGTCAACTTGCTAGGCAGTTCTGGCGTTTATGCGCTGTGGTCTTCCCCTAAAGCTCAATAGCCTCGCCAGCCAACTTCGCCTCCTTAGGCAGACACAACCCCCCAGCAAACAGGGATCATTTTGGGGGCCTAGAAAGCCTGAGGCCTAGGGCCCAAAGCGAAGCCTGGCGCCAATCAGAAATGGGGCTGAGAGTGGCTTGTTGACTCATTTTTGGGCTGGAGTCACGTTACCCGCACTCTTTCCCTCCGTTCTCCCTCCTGCCAAGCTGACGAATCGTCTTGACGTCTGCTACGCACGCCTAAACGTGGCGGAAAAACCAGCTGGCGACACAAAAAACGCCACACAGGACAGATCCCCACAAAATCCCTCCTTCCGTCTTCCTCCGCACGTCTCCTTCCCTTTTCTGAGCTCTCCTCTCTTTGCAAAACGCGTGTTTTTCGCACCCCAAAAATCCCACCTGCTCCTGGCACAAATTGATGCCTTGTTTTCTCTCTTCATTTGCATTTACAACCTCAGGCATTATCACCATCCCATCCCACCACACAAACACGACATCCAATAACGCACCAACACCCGTCTCAAAGCATTAGCCCATTGCAACAATAAGCTATTTGCTATTTTTTCACCCTTTCGTGCAGAAGGTGCTTGCAACACAAAACACTGACATTTTATCCGCCCTTCCGTCCAGATCCGTCACATCCTTTTGACAAAGTGCCAAAAAGGATCCAAAAGACGTGCACAGCTCAAGATTCTCGAAAAGCAGTGCCCAGAAAGGTCATTTCTGCTGCTTTTTCGGGGGTTGGCACGTCGGTCAGCAAACGGACTTTCCAGGGCCCGCATTCACGCCGACTCCAAGTCAACGGCTTCCGAGTTGCTGCAGTCCGGCACCCATCCTCATTTCCATTTTCCATTTTCCGTTTTGTCATCACGGCCTTGAGCTTCCCTTGATATCCGACCCTGTCACTCGTTCCCAGTCGCGTCTTCTTATCGGACAGCTGTTCCGGCTTACTTTTTCGCACCTAAACATCTTACTTTTCTTACTTACACCTTTTCTTTCTCTCTTGTCTTACGCATCCTTCCACACTTTATTTTTATTCCGCTCCTTCTCCGCATCCTTTTTTTGGTTGGTAGCCTGGTGGATCAACGATTTTCACTGGTTACCGGTTTCCCGTGAACGTCATCCCCTTTGTCGTTCACTTTTTCACATCTCCTCCTTTCAGCACTTTTTTGTTTTTAATTTATCACATCTTGATACGCCACGATGGGGATGGTATTTGAGTCGTCAAGGCAGCGCTCGTTTCTGCAGGACGAAAGTTATCCCAATATCGACCAAGTTGATGATGAGGTAGACCGTTATGGTGAAGCTGACGACAATAATGTGGCTTCAGTTATGCATGACGTCGGCGATGTAAGCGACCTCGCCGTCGCTGTCAGCTACCAGCCTTCCGAACAGTCTATCCTGGCTTCCAGCAAGCCATCTCTACTCGACGATACGCACCTCGATGTCGACGACGTTGTTGTCGGCGATGACAGTGTCGGTGTCAGCGCAGACCACGGTCTTCCAGACTCCTCTGACTTGAGCTCCGCCGCGGCCGCTGCTGCTGCTGCCGCGGCCGCTGCCAATATTCAAGCTGCAGAGGCAGCCGCAGAGGCCGCAGCAGCGGCAGAACTGGCAGCAAGCATGGCCATGTCTCGACACAACTCCCACAACACAAACTCTGGACAGACTCTACAACCCACCTCGCTCTCCCCCGGATCCCCCATGTCTATGAAGGGCACCCCGTCACCAACGCCCAGTGCCAGCAACTCTTACCGCGTCAAGCCGATTCCCAAGCCGGAGCGAAATGTCCAGAAGAACAGCCAAGGCCTCTACGAATGCTCGTGGCCAGACTGCTCTGAAGAGACTCGACAGTTCGGACGTAAGTGCGAGTACAACAAACATATGGACAAGCACGAGCGCCCGTATCGTTGTGCCGTACCCGGCTGCCAGAAGATGCCCGGTTTCACTTACTCCGGCGGACTGCTCCGCCACGAGCGCGAAGTCCACGGAAAACATGGCGGACCACGGAACCCGCTTCACTGCCCAATCGAAACATGCAAACGGTTTACTGGAAAGGGCTTTTCTCGGCAAGAGAATCTCAATGAGCACATGCGGCGTGTCCATTTGATTACGACCACCGGCCCAAATGATGTCGCTATGGTCGCTAATAACCCGGTCGCCAGTGCACTGCTTGGCCACACCCACAACGGCATATTGGACGTGAACATGCTTCGATCCCTCGGTCATGTTCTGCCAAACACACCTCCACAAACCGCAGGAACTCTCCCGAATGGCAACAAGAGTGGCAGTCCCGGCGTTAACGGCAACAGCCACGGCAGCAACCACGGCAACAACAACACCAACAACCACAACAGCAACAACAACAACAGCAACAACAACAGCAACAACAACAACAACAACAACAACAACAACGGCAGCAGCAACAACAACAACGCGGCTGCCGCCGCTGCCGCCGCTGCGGCAGCTGCCAACGCTGTGGCTGGCCTCCCCTCGCTTCTCTCCGACGACAGCGATGATGCTAAGACAATGGAGAGCCTCGGCATGCTTATGCACCGCGGACGCAAGCGGACGGCTTCCTCGCTGATTGGCGACGACGAAAGCGTCGTCGACGATGGCAGTCTTGTGGGTGGTGCTCATCTTGGGGACTTCGGCCACCGCAGCAGCTCCAACCACGACCTGCTGCGTGAGGAAGTGAAGCGCTTCCGGCGCGAGAACGAGGACCTGCGCAAACAGGTCGAGCTCCAGAAGCGTCAGACCGATGCCATGATGCAGCAGATTGCTGCCCTGCAGCGCGCCGCGGCTGCCCAGCAGCAGATCCAGCAAGCCCAGCAGCAGCAGCAGCAGCAGCAAAACCAGCAGGCCCAGCAGCAGGATCTCGATGATGTCCTAGGTTCTTCCGCTTCGCCATCTGCAATCTAAGCGTTGGCCCTTCGGCCTACCTTTCTGCCTCCTTATCCTACCGGATACTTGTTTTTGTTCACTGGTTTTTTTTTTCTTCTTTCTTCCTTTTCTCTCTTATTTCTGTCCTCTTTATCCAGCCAGCGAGTTTTGATATTTCTTGGTCTCATCTCTTGTACCTGTTTCGTCTTTTCTTCTACTTTTTTTCTACAAATCTTCTCTCTCTTTGTCTGTCTATCTCTTCTCTGGTGGGATCACACGGTTTTCTTATCTTTGTACACGGGGTATGCATGGGAAGGAGTTTTGCGATTCACACAATCTCTACTTTTTGTGTTATGTCTAAGTTTGTAAGGCGTTGGGTCGTTCGGTTTTATTCCCCTTTTGTTTGCATTCTCTTTTTAGTTTGGGTTCGCTGTTTTTCTTGGCACGAGTGGTATACATGTTCAGTTGTCTCTTCCTCTCTATTCTCTATTTTACTCTCTTCCTCCTCCTTCTTTCTTATCACGACGTTTGGTCTTATAGGTCTTTTTTTGACTCTTGCTGTTTCTTTCCTCACTCTCACGATGCATATTTTCCGGGCGCCTTCCATGGTGTCCCGTAGAAGACACTCCCCTTTGATAGTCCACTTTCCCCGCTATCCGTATATACTCCCAGCTCTGTATTTATATTGTTCAATGCTGGTACATTCCCCCTCCCTCCGTGTATTCTTTTGCGCCAGACGCCACTGTATATCGCCCCATCTCCCTGTTATATTATCGTAAAATATCTTGCCTGACTGTACAAAACAACGGCCCTTGACACCTGTTCCACTTCTCTATATTCCCGTGCATAAAATTATCTGTCAGATGTTGCGTCTTTCCTCTATTGGAGCACCGACACAGTTTAATATAGAACTCAAGTCGTAGGTTCAAAGCTGTTTATTATATATGTGCCGTGATATTTGATATTTCTAATGCTTGCGTCCCGAGTTCGTCGACGCCCATTCAATCCCGTCCAAGACTGCAACACAAGGTAAAACGAAAACGCCAAGCAAAAACAAGACAAGGGGCTCCTCACCACTAGCTACTAGTCATACATCCAGCGCCCGATCGTTAGATTTGAGCTCGTTAAATCTCAAAGATTGGGCCAATACCCTCGGCACCGCCTTGCCGACTCTCAACCAGGTCCAGCCGCCAGCCCTCCCAGTTCTTGAGCGCCCGCTTGGCCTCTCTTACACGCTCGAGGCGCTGCCGGGCCTCCTCTTCTTGTGCGCGCCGGAACGCCTCCTCATCAAAGTCCATGTCGTCGTCGTCATCCAGCAGGCCATCGTCGTCGTGTCCATGGTGGCCGTGGCCATGATGCGAGTGGTCGCCGCCGCCGCCAGTCACGGCCGAGAAGAAGTCGCCGATCGCACCGCTAACACCGCCGCTCACAGAGCCCGTGTGGCCCTTCCTGGCGCCGCCAGCCATTGGCGAGAGATCCACGTCGCTAAAGTGGCGGCTGCCGGCACCGCCTGGCGTGTCGTCGGGGCCCACCTGCAGCTCTTTCCGGCGCTCGTGCCAGATACCGTGGCGGAGGTCGGTATTCTCCGCCTCCAGCTCGCGCACGCGGCGGTCCAGTTGTTCAATGCGCTCGCTAGCCTCGGGAGAGCCAGCGAGAAGCTCGTCCAAGTGCTCGTTATCAGTGCCGCCGCCGTCGCGCGCGTCTGTCTTGCGCAGGCGCAGGTTCTCGGCCTCGACGCGCTCAAGCCGCGTTTTGGCTTCGGCCAGGTCCTTGTCGACACGCTCCTTGTCGCGGCGCAGCGCCTGTGTTCGCGCATCGTGCTCCTTGTGCAGCGTTGTCAGGGTGGTGACCTTCTTCTCGAGGCCGTCGACCTTCTTGGTCAGCTCGTCGCGTTCCTTGTGCAGGTCCTCGGTCTCCTTCTCGAGCGTCTTGAGCTTGGTCTCGGCGCTCGTGCGGGCACTACCTTCACGGACGGCCTTTTCGGATGTGCGGTCGAGGTTGCGCTTGAGCTCGGCCAGCTCGCGCTGTGCCGTGCCAGCTGCTTTTTCGGCGCGCTCCAGCTTCTCCTCGAGCGCGGCGACCTGTTCTTGGCGGCCGTGCTTTGGTGCGCTGCCGTTGCCGTCGCCCTCTTCGTCATCGTCTCCACGGCCTGCACCGTTGACAGACAGCCGCTCGACCTGTGAACGCAAGCGCGACATTTCCAGCTCCATTGTCTCAATTGTCTGCGACTTTGACCGCAGCTGTGTCTCAAGCTCGGATGTCGGTGGTGAGCTGACGCTCATGGAGGGTGAGGAGCCATGGCGGCTGTTGGAGCGGGCCTGCAGTTGTGTGTTTTGGCGCGTGAGAGCAGCAATCTCGGATTTCTAGAACACGACGTTAGAATCAATCAAAGGCGTGTAAAAAAGGACGGGTGCTGGACACATACCAGCTTGGAAACCTCGGACGAATCACCGCTGGCGCCGTCGCGTGTGTCTGCCAGCGCATCTTCAGCCTTTTGCCAGCGCTTCTCAGCATCGGCATTCTCCTTTGTGAGACGCTTGTTCTGGCGCTCGAGCTCGTCGATGCGCGAGGCCTGCTTGCGGTAGATGTCGGCTGCAGTCTCGCCGTCGGCGCTGGGGCTGAGAGGGCCTCCCTGGCGGAAAGACGCAGAACGCAAACGCGACTGTTCGGAAGGGGACGGTGCAGTGATTTTGGGAGAAAGCGGCTCGCCAACAGTGTCGTCTTCCTCGTCCTTTTCATTGTCATTGCCGTCATTCTTGTCGTCGTCTTTGGTCTCGTCCTTGGCCTCCTCCTTGTCCTTGTTGGCTTCTTCGTCGGCATCGGCATTGTCGTCCTTTTCGTCCTTGTCTTCCTTGTCATCCTTCTTGCCCTTCTTCTTCTTCTTTTTCTTGTCACTCTTCCCCGCAGCAGTGTCCGTCTTCTCAGACTTGTCAGCCTTTTCTGTGGTGTCTGCTGCCTCGTCCTTGGCTTCTTCTTTCGTCTCCTCCTCTACCTCCTCCTTGTCGTCGTCTGCGCCCGGCTCCTCCGCCTCCTCGTCCTCTACTGCCTTTGCATCGTTGGCAGCCTTGTCCTTTTTGCCGCCCTTCTTTCCGGAGGCGCCAGCAGAACCGCCAGTCTGCTTCTTCTTTTTGAGTGCCTCGACGCGCTTCTTGGCCGCGGCAAGCTTCTCAGCTTTTGCCTTGTCTTCGTCAGCCATGGCGGGCTATTCGTGGAGCTGGTAAAGAGGCGTAACGGGAGTGGTGGGAGGGTGGGAGATGTAATTGTATCAATTTCGTTCGTTAGGTAGGACACGGGAAAGCGAATTGAGCCACCGAGGCGTTTGGTTGTTGTGTTCGTGATGTTGACAATTGTGAAGAATGGTGGAAATAAGAGGTGGTGCAGCTGCTGTTTGGAGCTGGCAGCATTAACTTGGGTAGCGTCTTCTAAACACGTCACTCAAAAGGGGAAAGATGTCAGAGAGCTCCTTCTCAGCCCGTATTACGGCGTGGTTTTTGCATACTAATTCCTCTGGGAAGCTGTAATGGACACTGTTCGACAGCACCTTCCCAGTGGTGGGCGCATGTAATAATTGTGGGACTGGGAGAGAATGTGCATTAGCGCGTTTCTGACACTGCTGCTTTCATTTCCATTTCCACTCTCAAAAGCTCGACGTACAGCGCATGCACGCTGGACCCCAGGCGGTGGATCGCCTTAAACATGCCTTAGGCCTGCGAACCCGGCCGTTTTAGCGTGAGTTCTCACTCGTTTCCCCCGCTCTACTTTCTCTTACTGCACCTTTGCCAATTGCGCACCTTCCATCCCATTTCCACTGCACCTGCCCCGCGAACAAAGAGAGGAAGAAAAAGTTGGCAGCGAATGAAGCGGGATTGAATACAAAGACGTTCTTTCCCCGGCTTTGCGACAACCCTTAAAAGAAAGAAAGAGTACCATGGACTGGATAACGATGTGAGGAAAGCCCTTTCCCAACAAAACGCCCACAGCAAAAGCATCAGGATTTCCATTTGTTCAGGACGACTTCTCTACTCGCACCATCTTCAATTGGAACGCATCTCTGTTCATCTTCATCATTACTTCAACCACGCCAATTGCCATATCCAGTCCTATATTGCTATACCACAGGGCCACCACAAGACGCCACAGACGACAAAAGGACCAGACATTACGGAAACCAAGACATTGAACCAAAGGACATTCCCCATACTATTGGACTTACCATTCGGTCTCTCTCTCCGTTCAGTGTTCTCCACCCCCGTTCCATACCTTTCCTTTTCCTACGGTATTTTATTTTTTGTCTGGTCCTACTTAGGGAACAATGGCTGCATTGCCACGCCAGTTCCCGGACTTGGCCATCCACTTGACAGACCAGACCCGGACGCCCATTGTCTCCTCGGCCAGTGGATGGGGACAAGACGAGGCAGACGAGGAACCAAGTCAGGAGGCGCAGATAGAGACGGCTGGCGGCGTCACAAAGCCCACCCGCCAGCAGCGGGCAGCGGCATTGGACGATCTGGCGGCAACGGCGCTCCGCGCACGGGATGCGGCCGCCCGGCTGGGTCTTGGGGCCGATATGCCTCGGGCGTCGGATACAGAAGGGCCCGACGGCTCGTCTGCGTCGCTGCTGGCTGCCCTGGGGATGACGCCTCCGGAACACATGGTGGTGACGTACAGCACAGGCAGCGTGGTCATTAACAGTTTCTTGGACCCGCGCCAGCAGCGGCGGCGGCAGCGCCAGGAGCAACAGTACCGGCAGCTGCTGCAGGCCCAGCAGAGCCAGATCAATGCCATGGCATCAGCATCCGCTTCCGGATCATCACAATCACCAGGACATGGCCAACCGGGGAACCAAGTGGAGACCAATGGACTACCATCAGACGCCGACGGCGACAGCGATATTGACGACGAGGCCGAGGATGCCGCCAGCGGCCGTGCACCGTTACTTTTGGGATTGGTTGCCGCACCGGATGCGCAGTCGTTGGGAGATGCCCGGCGGGCGACGGATCGGTTAGAACGCGTTGGCTTGGCCGTGCAACAGGAATTGGCCGCCCAGGATAGAAGGAGATGATGAAGAGAATAAAGTAGAAGGAGCGAAAATTCAGGAGTGAGGAAAGTCGTCCGACTTACGACTATATTGTGTTTATACAAGTTTAAAATGTACATACTTTTGCGACAAAACGGCGAGGCATACGGAATGCAGGGCTCACAAGGGTATCCTTCATCAAGACATCCTGTCACGGCTGGGCATTGGGAATCTTGGTAGACAAAAAGCACCTCAATCAATTTTTTTCAGGAGGATTCTATCTAATATGTGCCTACTTGACTTGGTGTATATTACGAAAGCCGCCGACAAAGAAACTCTTCAAAATGCATACATAAAAGCACCGGAAATCTGAAATGGAAAAACGTCAATTGCATAACACCAGGTGCCTATTTTTAATATCCTTATCAATTCCCCGACAGCGCTTAGATAAGCTGCTGGAAAGCACGGTTGATGGGCGAGCGGATGTTGGGGACGTCCTTCCAGAAGTCAATGGTGGCAACAGCGCGCTTGGAGATGCCCTCGGGGGTGAACTCGAACTTCTTGTAGACATCCTTGTACGGGCCCGAGGCACCGAAGCGGTTCAGGCCGAACTGCTCGTGGGTGTAGCGCTCCCAGCCCATGGTGCTCATGACCTCGACGGAAAGCGAGGGGATACCGTCGGGCAGGACGCTCAGGCGGTACTCCTTGGACTGAGCATCGAAGACCTCGAAGCAGGGCAGCGAAACGACACGGGCCTTGACGTTGTGCTTCTCGGCCAGGTACTTGACGGCGTCAACGCAGATGCCGACCTCGGAACCGGTCGAGACCAGGGTGACAGCGGCGTTCTTGTCCTCGTGGACAACGTAGCCACCCTTGATGGCGTGCTCGATGGTCGAGTTCTCGAGCTGGGGCAGGTTCTGGCGCGACAGGGCCAGGATGCTGGGGGTGTGCTTGGAGGTCAGGGCGACGTAGTAAGCAGCGCTCGTCTCGTTGCCGTCAGCCGGGCGCCAGACCATGCAGTTGGGCAGGGCACGGAAGTGAGCCAGAGTCTCAATCGGCTGGTGGGTCGGGCCGTCCTCACCCAGACCAATGGAGTCGTGGGTGGCGACCCAGATGGCGCGGACCTGCGACAGGGCCGACAGACGGACGGCACCGGCAGCGTACGAGACAAAGTTCAGGAAGGTACCACCGTAGGGGATCAGAGTACCGTAGGCAGCGAGACCGTTCATGATGGCACCCATACCGTGCTCACGGACACCGTAGCGGAGGTAACGGCCAGAGTAGTCGCCCAGGCCGGTCGAAGGGGGCTGGAAGTCAACGGCACCCTTCCACCGGGTCAGGTTGGAGCCAGTCAGATCGGCGGAGCCACCAATCAGCTCAGGGATGGCCTCCTCGATCTTGCCGAGGACGATCTCAGACAGCTTGCGCGAAGCAACGGCAGCATCGGTGGGGCTGTAGACGGGCAGGTTCTTCTCCCAGCCCTCGGGTAGGTCGCCCTTCAGGCGGCGGGTCAGGTCGGCGTGCTCAGTAGGGTACTTCTCAGCGTACTTGGCGAACAGAGAGTTCCACTCGTTCTCAGCGGCGGCACCCTCGGCGATCTTCTTGGCGGTCAGGTCGTAGACGGCCTGGGGAACGGCGAAGCTCTCCTCGGGGTTGAAGCCGAACTTTTCCTTGAGCTGCTTGATGTCGTCAGCCTTGAGGGGCGAGCCGTGGACACCGTGGGTGCCCTGCTGCAGAGAACCGAAACCAATGATGGTGCGGAGCTTGATCAGGGTGGGCTTGTCCTTGACGTCCTGGGCAGCCTTGATGGCAGCGGCAATGCCCTCGAGGTTGTGGTCGCCGTCAGCGACGACGATGACGTGCCAGCCGTACGACTCGTAGCGCTTGACAACGTCCTCGGTGAAGGCGCAGTTGGTGTCACCGTCAATGGAGATGTGGTTGTCGTCGTAGACGGCAATCAGGTTGCCGAGCTGCAGGTGACCAGCCAGGGACGAGGCCTCGCCGGAAACACCCTCCATCAAGCAACCGTCACCCAAGAAGCAGTAGGTGTAGTTGTTGATGAGGTCGAAGCCGTCACGGTTGAAGGTGGCGGCGGTGTGAGCCTGGGCAATGGCCAGACCGACAGCGTTGCAGATACCCTGGCCGAGAGGACCGGTGGTGACCTCAATGCCGGGGGTGTCATGGGCCTCGGGGTGGCCGGGGGTGATGCTGTCGACTTGCTGTTGGGCGGTTAGATGTGATTCCTGGCCGAGCACTTGGAGCTGAAGCTGGGCGGTTAAACTTACGCGGAAAGCCTTCAGGTCATCAATGGTGAGGCCGAAGCCGTACAGGTGCAGCAGAGCATACTGGAGCATGCAGCCGTGGCCGTTCCTGTGAAGTGTGTATCAGTATCAGAGCTTCTTGCCCTGGAAAAGAGGCCATTGGGGAGGCTTACGAGAGGACGAAGCGATCACGGTTCACCCAGTGAGGGTTCTTGGGGTTGAAGCGCATGAAGTTGTTCCAGAGAACCTGGGCGACCGGCGCCATGCCCCTGCACAAATAATTGGTTAGCCATGTTTTCCCCGAACAACTCCAAAACAACCTGTTATCGATTTCTGCAACGAGAATGTCCGGCGAATGGAAGCCGACAGGCAGATGAGGTAAACGATCTGCAGCTCCCTACCGAGCTTAAATCGGCCGATTTTTGTGCTTCCTAGATCGGCCGAACCGGACAACAGGACTAGGCGGATTTAGCAACTTACATCGGGGCACCGGGGTGACCGGAGTTGGCATGAGCGGTAGCATCAGCCTGGAGAGTAGAAAAGAATTGTTAATTGAGCTATTCTGGCAAAAGATCTCGAAGATCATGATGATGTCATGGTGAGGTAGGGCCGAGGGGTTGAGGAGGCGAAAGGGGGAAGTCGAGGCAGATAGGCTGCTGAAGCTGGACAATGGCCCTGTAGCAGGATCGGGATGCCTTTGGAAGCTGTCGAGCTCGACAGGCTGAAAGTGAAGCTCCCGGCAGCCGAAAAACGCGTTTGGTTGCCGGTGAGGCTGTGATAAGGATTTTTGGACGCGCCGGGCGAGAAGACTATGAGGGGGCGGGGCAGTGGCAGTTTGTTGGAGAGCAACTTACAGCCAGAATACGGATCGTGTTCACGGCCTGCTGGTCGACTTCGGAGAAACCCATGATGGCGGTTTGTTTTGCAGGTTGTCAATTGGGGTTTGGAAGCTTGGGTATATGGGTTGGAGATGGGATGAAGAAGGGAAAAGAGGAAAACAAGAGAAAGGGGGAGGAAGAAAAGGAAGAGAGGAAGGAGAAAAAAGGGAAAGAGAGAGGGGAGAAAGAAAGCGGCAGGAGACGAGACGAGACAAAAAAACTTAAAACAGCAGGAAGTGACCCGAAGAAAATAAAAATAAAAATGCAATAATAGTTTTGCCTTCGTTTTAGCTGGGAGGGAAAGCGCGGATGGACAAAACAAGAAGCAACCTGGTTGAGGTGGAGGGGGGCTTTGGGGGGGGGAGAACCAGCGAGGGAAAACGCGCCTGGAGCAGGAAGCTACGACAGACGGACCTTACAACCACTTCGACCTCAGTAACCTCCCTAGCCTCCGATATCAATAGGCTATTGACACTGGGTGTGGAATGGAGCCTGAGCGAGAATTACAACGGCTGAGGCAAGCAATGAGACACTAACCTGGGCGACGGCAACTGACTACGAACACACGACGCACGCAGACACGATGATGGGTGGAAAAGCTGCAGTTACCAAGGCCCGGCGGATATTACTCGTTTCCCTCCCACACTAATGGAGAAGACCCGGCGAGGAGGGGCAGTTGCCAATGCGCTTCTGTCATAAGTGGGAAAGCTCTTGCCTTTCCTACCACGGAGCACCCTTTGTTGGGGGTGGGGCAGCGGGGTGTCGTGGCAGTTGCAGGTATTTTTCTGATTTTTTTCTTGGGTTGCTCTTTCCAGAACCTCCGGAATTATCTGCCCCTCGTTTTCCGCTGCCGTAGTCGGTGGCCGTACCCGCACCGTGCAACTGCTGTCCTATTCGAATTGCCCAATTTGACTCAACTTACAAAGACTTGCACTCTACAATCAGGGCAGCCATTTGTATCAAGAAAAACGGCAGGCACGATGTGGTAAGCACCGATTACAGAAAGACGGAAGGAACAGGCCCCAGGTCTCGGCAGCAATGCCGGAGGCGTTCCGTTTGTTCCTATCGCATCAAAGCCGATCGCAGCCAAGATACAAAAAGGATGCATGGATACGGATGACGCTGGCTCATGGCGCAACTGGTGAAATCTTTAGTGTAGGGGAGGCAAAGTGCGATACAAGCTGTACCAAGTAAATGCTGGCTGTGTGGCAAATATTAGCAAACGAGGTCAATGAGATGGTACTTACAAGTGATATCTTACACAGCGCAGAACGAAAGGGACAATGCGTGAACTCGTTTTGAGGAGAAGTGGAGAGCTTCAGCACATCGACCAGAGGCTCTCTGCAGAGAGCATGGTGTCTCAGTCAGCGAAGCTTTGTTCGCGAAGTGTTATACGGCCGTTCTACGACATAGAAATGTGTCTCGTCTCGTTGGATAGGCTGAAGCCTTGTGAAATTCTTCAAAATAAAGGGCGATAAAAAAGCCATAGCAAATGTGAGATACATAATCGAAGTCGGATTGCCCCCGGCACGGGGTACCTACCTCAGGCGAGGCTATCGTCAAGAGGGCAACAGTCAACGAGGCAAGAGCGGCCCTGAGCCAAAATTGGGAAAAATAAAACTTTGATGTCCACCCACCTGCCAGCGTGACGAAAGACCAAACAAATGATGAGGCATTGCACATAATTGCCGCACGGGTGAGGCGGCCAGACCTTCTCGAGTCCTGCCATCGGAAACCCTCAGACTGCCGCGCTTCGAATCGGTCACATCCCGAGCAAGTTGAGGGACAAAAAAAGAGGCCTTGGCGTGCAACAGCCTGTCGCTTCCCCTTGGCCTGTCCAGACTGTCCCGTCCCTCTGGCACTTGCTCAAATGCAGGCGTGCGATTGGCGGGAAAAGCTAGCTCTTATTATTTGTTCGTGGTGGAGAGATGATTCCTTTCTTTTCCTCCTTTTTCTCTTTGCTCATTTTGCCTAAAGTTTTCTTAGACTTTTATTTTATGGGGACACCATTGCCGATTTAAGGAGGATTCCAGTTGGCGGGAGGGCGGGAAGGTGGGAAGTGGGAGGGCGGGAATGCCTAGAATGGACAACCCGGCTCGGGGAGAGGCGGCAGCTGAGGGAAGGCGCAACTGCCCACGATGCACTTTGACAAAAATATCGCATACATTGCAATGCGAACAATTTAGAGATATGCACCTCTTGCAATGTGAGGTCTTTTAACGAGAGACCAGATGGCTGTGTGTTGTCGTAGGCCGTTAACTGTCCTGCTGATGTCTTAATGATAAGCTTAGGGGGACAAGTCAGGGCGAACTGCCTGATTAAGTCACTACGCTCTTCCAGAATAACATCGTAGCGTTTTGACATGTTCTAGGGCCTTTTTGGTGCATAGCACCAAGATTGTTATATAATCATACACAATGTACTCCGTACGTACTATTCCTAGTAAACAAGGATTATTCATGGCATCCAAGCGCCACACTCCCGTTATTTTATGTAAGCCGGCCATTACACAGGCGTATGGGGTGTTCGCGAGACGAGGCAGGCACCAATAGATTGTAAAGTCCACAACGTGCATATCTGTCTGCTTCTATCCGTGCCCCATCTGCCACATGGCGAAACTGCTTGTCCCTTGGAAGTGGGCTATCTGGAAGGTAAACTATGTCTCTGGGATATGCCACAGCATGTGCGGAAGAACCAGGCCGCGGAGTCGTTCTTTCCTTGAAGGTTGAAGGGACCAACCCACCGCCACACCCCGCACCTTCCGTGCACGGGGCGCAACTGGGCACGGGCAGTGTATGGAAGAACCATCGTTTTGGAAGGAGCAGAATGAGCTCACCAGGATGGGGAAGAAAAATATTGACCAAAGCAAAATAGATAGAGGTTCGGGGAAGGCAGAAGGAACGGACGAACCGGAGGGTGGTACCACGTTCGATATAAACAACCCGATGATGCCAGGCATCACTGTGCAAGTGCTACCGGGGAGCCGAACTAGAGAGGCGGGCCCATCCGAGCTACCGTTGAAAGGTAAATACTCAATATTTACATTGCTGGTGCAAGACAATATTATCATTGTTTGTCGGTACAGGGGTACAAGGCTGAGAAAAAAAATACTCGACAACCGACAGCCTTGCACGGCCACTAAATTTAGCGTCGAGTGAGGACCACCATGTACTTTGTGTCGAGGAGGAGCAGAAGGCAAGTCCAACCATGGGTCACGGTAATTTTTCCTTTATCGTGGACAGTTGAATGGCTCTTGAATATGTGTATTCTCCGTGTTCAAAAAAGTTGGCCGGTTGTTTCCTTTCTTGAGATCGATGTGATGTTGGGAAGGTGCTTTTGGAGACCTAGCAGCAAGTGTGTGGATTACCTAATTTGTATCCCCTTGTCAAAAAATTTACTTCCTTCCTCAAAGTATCTCAACTCACCACACAGCAACTCAGTACAACGAGGAATCCACAACGAGAAATCCCTTTTACATCACGGATCCCGCCAAGACGGACATGCTATATGCATCGTCGTCAAAAGCAAAGAAGATGCCCAGGCTCCGTGGAACAAATTCTGCGGGCAGCGCCAAAAACTCTAAACTCGCTGCCCACAAACCACCAGCCTTGAAACAAGGACCAAAAGGATCCTCGGCTTCTAAACCCAATTCTGCCGATTCTGCAAAGAAGCCGCCGACTGACTATCAGCAAAAAGCTCTCTCACATGGTCTCCAACAAGGCCTTCTGGATGTGTTCCGCCGGGCACTTGCCCCGGCACTGGCCTCGCCCAATCTCGATAAGGCATTGCAGGCCGTGAAGCAAGCTCTGTTTGAACGGGATTTTGCAGGAGCCTTTGGAACGGTGGACGACAAGGTGCCAAATACGGATGAACAGACAGAGTCAGAAACCAAGTCAGAGCCCAAGTCAGAGCCCAACACAGATGACCCTGTCGACATGATTACCAAGACGTTGGCTAAAAGTGTATCCTTCGCCACGGATTCGCCATCCTCTGAGGCCATTCCGCCGCTTGACGCCTATGCTGCCCGCTGGAGTCCAACGCGAGCACTTTGCTATGCGTCGGTTCTTGCCAGTCCCGTGGTGCAAGAGCACTGGAGCCGAGAACAAAACTCAGAGGACAAGAAGGCCCTTCGAATGGTCGCTATCGGTGGTGGCGCTGCAGAGATTGTGGCTTTTGGCGCCATATTGACAAACGGCGAGGCTGGTGCTGACCGTACTGGTGATCTCGTCCTTGTCGATTCTGGTCCGTGGGCAAGCGTGGTAGGCCGGCTGCGTTCGTCCATGGTCGAAGTGTGCTCAGGAGGGCGTGTTCCCGCTTTGATTGAGCCTGCAGATCGTTTCAGCGTCGACGTTTGCCAACGAGACATCCTCAAAGTGGATGACGAAGAGATGGGCAAGTTGGTCGGTGGAAGCGACGCTGCAGTAACCACTTTGATCACTCTCTTCTTCACCCTCAACGAGCTCTTCACTGCTGGCGGCCTCGGTGCTGCCGCTACCTTTTTGCTGCGGTTGACGGCAGCCTCGACGCCTGGCACTGTTTTGCTCGTCGTCGACAGTCCTGGCAGCTATGCAGAGATGGCTGTTGGGGCCCAAGCTCGCAAGTACCCCATGCGGTGGCTCTTGGACAAGTTCCTGCTCCAGGATGCCGAAGCATGGACAAAAGTACACGAAGACGAGTCCATTTGGTACCGACTGTCGGGATCACTTTCATACCCCATCCGCCTCGAGGACATGCGGTATCAAATGCATCTCTATGTGCGGAAATGAAATTTCGACAAGACGGGCTTGAAAGGTGGAAATGAAATTCATAAAAGGTAACCAAAAATTAGTAGATGCGTATGCCTGCGTTGTCTATTATATCATTATGCCCACACCAGCTTCTTCAGCGAATGCCCCAGATGCCCCAGAAGCCCTGTGCTCTTTCGCGCCTCTGCAAGAGACACAATATCGCCCTTGGCAATAATGCTCTTGCGCTCTACACCCGCCGCAATTGGGCGGCTCATCTGTACCAGCCGCTCAATCTCGGCCGCAATCGACACTACCTGGTCCTTCTCTGTCAGCTTGACGACATTATCGGCGGCTGCTGCTGTTGCGGACGGCGCTAGAGACGACTCGGAATAAAGGGCCTTGAAGGCAAGGCGCTTCACCGGCGGCGACGAGGGGCGGATGTTCAAGAAACTCGCAATACTGGTCGACAGTGCCTCGGCAGCTGACGGCGGATGCTCCGCTGCGTTGCCTGCAGTGCCCTCGCCGAGGTGCATGCTAGACAGCGACCGCGTGTTGATCCGCATAATGTCGTCTCGTCCAGGCCGGTACCACACAACAAAACCGACGTTGCGCTCCTCATCCATCTGCATGGGCGAGACTGTCGACACAATATATGTGCCGATGGTGATCTTGTCAATGTGGCTCAGTTCCACACGCTCAAACGACGACAGCTTGTCCAGGTTCCAGTCGAAGCGGCATAGATACAGCGCTGCGTCTGTCACCAGAAGGACAACTTCTTCAAAGGGCGGCGCCACCAGGCTGATATCAGCGTCGTGTGGCGCGATCAGTGTCCATCCTCCGATAAACTCCTCAGACTCATCGGCAACGACACGGCGCTGACACAGGTCGACTGCCTGTTCTCGCATCTTTTGCATCGACATGGCCGGGTCCTTCGTCATCATGTTGGCCTCAAATTCGTCAAAGATCTTGTCCGTCACATTGCCGAGTAAAAAGTCGATTGTCGTCTGCAAGAAGAAGTCGTTTACGATTCTGCGATTATAGTTAGACATAGTCAAAAAGAAATAACACACCAACCCCTACAATAATACATACCCATTGAAGAATCGAGTTAGTGACAGACCGGCATCTGTGAGGGCGCCGCGGTAGTCTCGTTTCCTTGTCCGTGTGTAGTCGCCTTTCATGGCTGCTGTTGAGGCGTACTGTTTAGATACAGCATCGCCGTTGTCGGCCCATAAGTTGTTGAACCAGGAGTTTTCTTGGTCACGTTGAGCTGCCATATCAAAACCCTGCTCCTTGAGTTGTGCGTCGAGCATGAACTTGGCAAAGGAACTCTGGCAGACATTTGTGCGGTCTAGACAGTCCATGCAGTTGGTACGAAGAACGCCCTTTTGCTTTTGCACAAGGCTTCTGGGGCCATAGCTTCCAGTACTGCTTGCAATAGTGCCTGCAGGGCTTCTAGTACCATCAGTCTCAGCGTCTACCCCGGTCTCTTCGACGGTGCTGCCCATCTCCTCGATCTTTTTGCTGAGACGGCCCATGAGCAGGGAAACATTTTCAAATTTCATGCCCTTGCAAGCATGGTGGAAGTCGAACCACTCAAACGGTATTGTGATTTCACCTGGTGTGTTGGTCGCCTCGTCATTGTATCTCTGCACACTCCTCTCAAATTGCGTCCCCAATGCAGACTCAACACCGTGTTTCTCAACCAGATTGACAACTTGCAGACCGCCGTACTCACGCCGCAAGCCATCAAAATGATTCTTCAGGGCGCCATAGTTGAGTTCAAGAGAGTGTTGGATGACAGGGGCCGGTTTCAAAGAAAAGGGAGATTGTGTCCAGAAGAGAGGAATGCTGCCACGAACTTGGACAAACGAATATGTTTTGCTCAATGGATGCGCTGGAAGGAGTTGCGAGTCGGCCATCTGGTTGGCGACAGAGGGAGAAAGGATTTGTTCTGTTTCAACAGCATTGGCAACATTGCCGTCCTCGTCCACGCCACGGCGCAGATATCGTAGACCCGCCCGTCTGACGGACCGGCGCGAGATTAGTGTCACATCAAACTGCTTTTCTGAGGCCCGTCGCTCAACCTCGAAAGACGACCGAGCACTTGCAGACTGCAGTGGCGAGGAAGGCCCCGTGCTGCGGTATGCAAAGTTGCTCAACTCGACTGAATCCTTGGCAACCTCGTCCACTTGGGGCGGATGGCTGTCAACAACGAACGAGCGCTGGCCAACAAACCCTTGCATCAAGGGAAGAGACAGAGCGTCTGCCCCAGCGTCAATGAAAGGCTGCATGGCATGATGATTCCAGAAGAACACGGGATCCACCAGCTTGTGCAAAGGAAGGTCGTTCCACCGTGTCTTTGGTTGTTTGGACACACTGCGAGTGATGTCGTAGTCGTAGGAAAAGTAAAACGATCTGGATGCCCCAAACAACATCTGCGTTGTGCGTAGTAATTTCGGCAGCAAACTGACAACTGCACTGTCTTCCGTGTGACTATGGTCGCCAGGTTGCAGTGGGGGAGTGGATGAAGCTGTATCCACGACCACATCATCTGTAGCGGGCGGGCTGCTGTCTGCTGTGTTACTATCAGATGCAGAGGTAGCAGCAGCCGTTCCAGGTGGCGATGGCTCAGTTGGTGGCGATTTGGTTATGTTTTCAGTGGCCGGCGTGTCTGTGACTGCTTCTTCGTTCACTTCGACAGGCTTTTTGTTGGCAGTAAGCCCCATCAGTCGCTTCTGTTCCTGCAACCATCCGCTGCGACTAAACCACCGCTGGGCAAACCGGCCGTAGCTTCCTCTCCGGGAAATGACATCTTCGGCAATGCTGGGGGTAGGCTTATGGCCTTTGACGGGGATCGAGTTTGCCGCATTCTCTTTGTCGGCTTCGTCTTTTGAAGGAAGACCGTCGCCCATATCGTCTACCCAGACTGAGCCTTCGATGTCCCCACTGTCGCCATGGTGGCTGTTGTTGTCACTCTCGCTCCCGCTTTCTTCATCGGTGATGTAGCTTGGAGGGCGTTCCTTCAACTGCTCAATTGTGCTCTCTATTGACCCTTTGGCTTCTCCATATGAAGCACACGGCGTTAGAGCAACTTCGGTGATCACATATACAGGGCATCCACGGATAGTTGCGACCTGCTGGCGCTTGGTAATAGAAACGAGATAGCTGAACTTGGAAACGAGGATAAGGCCTGCAATAAAGGAGGCGGTTAGAGTAAAGTCTATTCAAAGGCGCAATAATGAGCAGTCCATCATATACTTACCAACAATGCCGAAAGCCTCAAAGCTTGGGGTGGGTTTCGCAGACTCGGCTGCGAGATCTCTGGAAGTGCAAGAGAGGGCCGCATCGCCGTAGCGGATCTTGACTGACGGAGCTGCTCGTTGGTCCTTTTTAGAAGAAAGCGGGTGTAGAATGAGGCCGTCGACTGCGGCACAGATCAGGACCTTCCGGGCAAGGCCGGGCATGGTGATAGTGAGGGCGGCGAGCCCTGTTCGAGTGGACTGTTATTGAAACGGCGGAGCTGTGTTGAAATCTGTGTTCACATGGGACAGGGCGCGTTTCATACAACGCCCAGGTTTGTTGAGAAGAGATGGAGATGTAAATATTGCGAGATTGCGGATGTCAGGAGATCTTATGAAGTTGTTCCTGCTCTTAAGAATCAGCTCAGACGTGTCAAGAGCGAAGCGCCAACTCAGGACAAACGATGAGGTCAGGAGCGCGATGTTGGTCGCTGTTTCTGTTTTTGTGTTGGGCCTGCCGCGGTGTCTCGGCTAGCGGGGCACGCGGCAGGTACCAGGGCAGTCATAGGCCTGTAATTATCGCTGACACACAGCTAAACACGACTCGCACTGGGCCGAGAGCCACTAGAAAATGACGTACTTGAGAGAAACACTTTGGAAACACAACACTTGCGACTTCAAATCGAGTCGGCAAGATGAGGCCAGAGACTGAAATGTAGGAAGGAACAATGGGACAAAGACCGGTCAAAGCTCTTCAGATAAAATATGCAATGAAATAGAGAAAGAGACAAGAAAAGGAAAGAACACTGTTTGTGAGAAATTAAATCCTTCTGCGACGTAAGATATTTCTCATTATCGACAACCTCTTAGTTTAATTCCGCAGCTGGCAGCTTTCGCTGGCCAAATACAGCTTTACGACTGCGACGCAAGTAAGCGTTATTGTTGCTGCAATGCCACTGAACTGTCGTAACGGACTTCTTGGTTAACACCCACGTGCATACGCAAAGCTGCTTTCGCGATTACCCACTGTAATAATAGTGGATCCTCTGATGTCGCTCCCTATCTTGGTTGTTGCAGCTTCAGGCAGCGGCGGGCTGCGAAATCATTTTTCCGCGTATCTGGCTGGCAAGCTAGTGCCAGTGGCTCCCTCCCCTTTCCCTAATCAACCACTCACAGTGGAAAACACCTCGCCAACCGAAAAGGCCTCGTTTCCTGGCTTCTCTCTTCCTCTCTCTCCCATCTCCCGCTGCATCACTCTGCATCGTTCCATCGCCAACGCACCACCGCCATCGGCTCTACCATCAACTACAGCTCACCAGCACATCTATCGACCGCTTCGACAGCTTCAGTCGCCTTTCTTTCGACTTTTCGCGCCGTCCATCCCGAATCGCCCCCTTGATTCGAACAGCTCTTTCAGCACTCCTTTCCAGCTTATCCTTCTGCCTACACCCTTTCCCACCTCCTCCAGCTCACAACCGCCATCATGTCCAGCGATCTCTGGTATGTCTTCATCCTCTCTTCTTCCAAAGGGATCGCATAGATGGAAGCTCGTGGCAATTGGGACGCGTGCCTAGCTTAGACTCGAGCTGTTCTCATCTTTGTGCTCCCTTACGGATAGCTTCGGCGCGTGCTTTGCATCATTACAGATAGCTATTAGCTGTCTTCATACAAGTCCATCAAGGCTGACCTTCTCTTCTTAACTATCTAGCCCCGTCTACGCGGTTAGTTTCCCTTTCTTTCTCCGCCCCGTCGATCCGCCGCCCACCGACATTCGCGCCGGCGTCATTGCGTCGTGTCGATTCCAGCATAACGGCCTAGATAATCCCTCGATACGACGCTTAACTATCCCCACCAACCGATGCGAACTCCTCCTCTATGAACCTTGACTAACATCTACTGCTTGAATATAGCCCTTTTTCGGTGCCATGGGTTGCACGGCAGCCATTGTCTTCACCTGTCTGGGTGCCTCGTACGGCACGGCCAAGTCTGGTGTCGGTATTGCTGCCATGGGTGTCCTGCGCCCTGACCTGATTGTCAAGAGTGAGTAGTCACAACCCAAGACATTGTCGTGTATCAGCGTGCTTTGCATAGCTAACGAACGCGTCTCCTTCGATAGACATTGTGCCCGTCATTATGGCTGGTATTATCGGTATCTACGGTCTCGTCGTGTCCGTCCTGATTTCCGACAACCTGAAGCAGAAGGAGTACGCCCTGTACACCGGCTTCATCCAGCTCGGTGCTGGTCTGGCCGTCGGTCTGGCCGGTCTGGCCGCCGGCTTCGCCATCGGCATTGTCGGTGACGCTGGTGTCCGTGGTACTGCCCAGCAGCCGCGACTGTTCGTCGGCATGATTCTGATTCTCATTTTCGCCGAGGTTCTGGGTCTGTACGGCCTGATTGTTGCCCTTCTGATGAACTCCAAGGCTTCGCTCAACATCTCCTGCTAAGCAGCTCGTTTCGCTACCTCGACAACAATGACGCCGGCAGGCGCGCTGGCCGGGACTACTGCATTTCGGCAGTTCACTATTTCAGCGGTTTCACCACTCGCCTGCGAGCGCATTAGCGTTTAAGAATAACAACTTTAGAGGAGCCGTATAGGAGGGGGGCCGGCCTCGTCGTCGCCGGCCCTCAATGACCAGCGCGAGCGTTCATCCGGAAAAATCTTTGCATGTGTCCTAACGAAGGAGATTGATGATGGGTACTCGGTTACTATAATACTGATTTATGGCCGTTCCCTTCCCCTTACCTGGATGTGATTGGACACCAAGACGTGACGGTCCGCAACCATTGTGAGGGGAAGGGGATTTGGCCCGGGTTTTGTCTGCTTTTCGGAAACGGGAGGTGGCTCGGACCGAAACACGGGTTTTTTGTTTCTTGTCTTTTTTTGTTTTATCTCGCTCACTGTCCAAATCTATTTGTCTTGTGCCGGAAGTACCAGAAAGGTTTTCCGGGCAAAACATATGTACTATTGTCGCATTACACTGCTATCCCTTTGCATTTTCACCACATTTTCCTACTTTATCGCCCTTCCACATATCTATCTTACCTGGAATAATAGACATTTAGTGTGACTTGACTTGCCGTATGATGAAGTGGCTTTACTTACACTGAACGTGTTGCGGAGTGACTCCTTAATGTTTTCAGATTAAATAAATTAAACAGCCAGTTATACTTGACAAGACCGTGCATATTTCGAGTTCTTTTCTGTTGTGAGACGAGACTCTCAGTACACTTTCTCAATTCCCAAACCCCAAAATGCAAAAAGCAGTTAAACCACAAAAATATGAAAAGATAAAAGAACAAAGATACTACAAGACGTATGCTTCCAATGTTATATACAAGAAGCGAAGATTGAAAATAAAGGGAACAAAAAAAGCGAATGCGGTTGCATCAGAGCATGAAATGGTGTGTGTGGAACACACTTGTGTGCATGTGGAGTACGTGTAAAAGTACATGTGCCAAAAGATTGTCACGATATGTGTACTATAGCAGATTTCACGGATGTGAAACTGCGGCTGTGCCATGTCGGTATAAACTCTTTCCAGAGATTTAGATCACGTACTAAGGAAACATAGTTAGCAAAAACACCACAAGGGCCATGAGGGTCGTTGGGACATACAGGAATGAACAGGTACGGGACGCGCTTCTCGTACTCGGTCCAGGCCTCGCCGTACTTGAGACGGCAGCGCTGGATGTCGCGGAGGGCACGGTGGGAGATCATCAAGCAGAAGAAAACGGGGTAGAACCAGGGGAAGGGGCTGTTGAAGCCGCAGATCAGTCCCCAGGAGGTGGCAAAGAAGACATCGCACGTGTAGTGAACCTTGCGGGCCAAGCCGTACCAGCCATCGGCCAGAATGTCGTCGCCGGTGCTGGTCTTGATGGTCTTGGGGTTCTTGAGCGTCTGCCACGGCAGCTGGGGGAAGGTGCGGCGGATGACAAGAGTGCCGCGCTCAGCAGAGCGGAAGCGGTTCTTCTGGCTGTTGCAGCTGTCCCAAACCCAATAGACAAAAAGGTACGAGGTGTACAGGGCAATGAGGGCGGGCTTGCTCCACTTGTACTCAGACGGGTCGTGGTTGGCAATGTACAGAGTGCAGTGGCAGTAGGACAGGGGAACACCAGCCAGGTTCCAGAAGATGAGCATGAAGCCCCACTTCTCGTAATACATATCCCAGGTGGTGATGATGAGCTCCTCGCCCTTGGAGCAGGCGTTGGCGTACAGGAAGTGAGCCATAACGAGGAAGCCAATCTCGCCGGTGATATAGCCATAGCGCTCGAGCTGGCGTGCAGCAACACCGCACGACAGCAGGAACAGAATGTACCAAGGTAGGCGCACCTCGAAGAACATCTTGAAGTCAAGGATGCCGAACATGCGGGGGTTCAGCTCAGCACCCATGAAGAAGTCGTAGAGGGGGGCGCCAGTCATGCGATGCTGGGCGCCGCGGTAAAGGGCCGAGAAATAGGCGACAATGCTGACGAGGAAGCCGGAGATGATGGCAACGCTCAGAAGAGGGCCGAATTCGTCAATCAGGGTGTACAGCGGGAAGAGGCCCGAGACGTGCAGGCCAAAGGCGACAGCAATGGTGGCGTAGAAGCTGGTGTAGGCGGAGCAGTAGTAGGGCAGCTGCTTGCCGTTGAGGTGCAGGAGCGGCTTGCCGTATCCCCAGATGCCGGGCATGAGGCAGTAGCAGATACCCTCAAAGATGAGGAAAGTCCAGTAAATGGTCCAGGCCTTGAGCGAGGGGAAAGCGCCAGTATAGACGAGGTCGATCAGGTGGCGTGCAAAGTCCTCCATAGACTCGCCCTCGGCCGGCAGGGGGACCTTGCCGTTGTAGTAGGTGGCGCCGATCCACATGTACCACATGAGAATGGGGAAGCCGATCATCATGGCAGAGACACCCAACGAGCCGCCAAACTCCTTGTGGCCAGAGTAGTCAATGCGGTGGTCTGCGCCAGGCTTCCAGCCGTCGACGGCGTGCTCGGTCTTGATGATGGGCTCGGCATCCGTCGCCTTGCCATTGATGGGCGCGGGCCGGCCATTGACCTTGGCTGCGGACATGTTGTGCTTGGATTCGGGGCTGGAAGTGACGCCGTTCGTTTTTCCGTTCAGCTTGCCGTTCTGGTTTCCGTTCTGGTGGTCGTCGCTGGTCTCGTCGGTCTCGTCAATGTGCTCGACGAACTTGGGCAGACGGCGGCGGGTAGAGGCAGCCTTGGAGGACTTAGCGGTGCTTTCGGGAGCAGAGCTGGAATCGCCTTCGGCGTCGGAGTTGTCGACGGGGAAAAGAGACTTGCGGGATCGTGAACGCGTCGTCGGGGTCTCGACCATGCCGCTGAACAGCTCTTTTTTTCTGCAGTGCGCGCCGTGTTAGTCAAGCAGGGCCCTATCGCGATGCGTCTTGTCTGATGACAGAGAGACCATGTGAATTGGGAAGAGAGCATACCTAGGCGTTTGCCGAAGAGAGTATCTGGTCGACATTGTGTATTTTCTTGGGATGCAGGAAGGCGGCCCCTTTTAAATATAAAATTACGGTGAAATGGAGACAGTCGTCGAACGGTGCGTGGCCCTGGCTAGCAAAATAGCAAAACAGGAAAGACCGTCCCCGGGAGAAAAAAAAAAAAGAGGAAATGGGACGAAAGGAGTGACAAGAACGGAATGCACACGAAGAGGAAGAAAGAGAAGGGAAAGAGCTATGGACTGGCGCGGAAGAGGAATCAACTAATACGTGTATTCGACAGAAAAACAGGAGGCACAATGGGAAGAAGATAGAGAGAAAATAGGGGTTTGTTGGGGTGCGGTGGCCTTCCAGTGGCGCTCTTCAAGACACGCTCTGGAGGGCAACGAGAATCAGGAAGTGCGACGTGGGGCGTGGGCGGAGAACCAAAATGGACAAATTAGGGGCTTGTTGTTTACTTTTTCTCCGAGGCAAGAGCGCAGGTCACACACAACGCACTACCAGCGCTAGACTGTTAGGCCTAAGTAGGCCGGCACCCAGCCGTGCCTCGCAAAAAGTGCTAAAATCACACGCTACAGGCGCCCAGACACCCTAAGTCGTACTCGTACTCGGGAATGCCACCCAAGCACTGTTGCTTCTGCCGCCAAATTGCCCTGTAATTGTCGGCTAATAGGCTAGAAGCATGGAATGTCACATCACGTGCTTGACTGATTCTGATGACTAAACTAAATTGGCCAATCAGAAGCTGCAATACGATCCACGGCACCAAAGAGGAAGGAGGGGAGCTTTTGAAGCTCTGCGTATTCGTACTTTGTACTCCGTAGAAGAACGATCATTATCACCAGCAAAAAATAAAGATAAAAAAGCGACAAAAAAGAAGAAAAATACCCCAGTCTGTAACCATTCTGTGCCAAGTTTACGCCCGGTTTTTCTAAATGCCCCGAGGCACAGCAGTCGCAAAGGACTGTCTCGTACCGCGAGATACGAAATATATCGCGAGCTGAATTTCTCCCAGATCACCCTTGTCGCCATCTCATCTTTTCGTCATGGCGCCTCAATCGACAGCTTCATTGCCGACAACGCTACGGATGCCGCCGTCACTGAACGCGTACACGCCGCTAGCCGATCATGAGTCCCGTACACCTGCCTCGTTTTACGAAGGGCCACCGGTGCTGCACTATCACACAGCCGGCGCCCGTGCGTATGTGAGCAGAGAGAACCGAGATAAGCTGCCATGGGGTGGCAATGAGACGACAACGACAGCTTCTGGCGGCGAGTCTTGGCCAATCATGGGTGAGGGCATGATTGAGCAAGATGTGGATGTGTTTGTTGGCTCCGAGTAAGTTCTTATGGGCATTCATTTGATTTTATATCAATCTGAGAAAGGGCGTACGAACTAACATTTATAGTACTCTCACACTCTACAGCCCAGCCGCTGACTGTGGTTTGTCCCTGCCATACCCCGTTATTGGCATACACGCTATTAAGTCAGCGTACAAGGCAGACAACCGGCGAGTTCCTACAATTTATATGCAGCTAGAATTGTCAGGCACTGGCGGCGACGAAGACGAGCCAGAAACTGTTGAACTGACGGTTGTCCCGGCGGGAGCGACAGAGTCTGCGGCAGAGCAGCCTCCAGTTAACGGCTCAGAAGCACAGGGGGCCTCTCAAACTACTTCGGAAGCGTCCAAGATGTTTGACGCCATTTCTGCCTGTGCAGACCTGCATCCGGACCGTTTTGCCGGCGATGACGGCGATGACGACGGAGGCGACAGCTACCCCTCATTTTTCCGCCAGGGCGGCGAAAACGGCGACGGTGAGGACGGCTACGAGGACGAGTACTATGAGGAGGGAGACGGCGGGGAATATGACGGAATTCTCATCGAAGGCGGCGACGGCGACGGCGCGACAATGGAGCCTATCGAAGGTTTCCGGGGCGTGTTCCGGGGTGGCAACCAGGGTGACGCTGTCACATCGATCTCAGATCTGCCACCACCGATGCCAGGGAGTGGTGGCTGGATCACAGCTGAGAATGCACACGAGTTCTTTGATGAAGACGGCAATTGGCGGGGCCGTGGCGGAAGTTTGGGCGGGGGGGCTGGCCGTGTGCGGGGGCGGGATGAGGTCGAGGCTGGCGAGGCAACAGAATCTGCTGCATCAGGGGAGACGGCTGGAGCAGCAGCAGAACCTGCATCGACTGAAGGCACATCGACTGGCGAGGCAAGCGCCGCAGCTGGAGAGTCTAATGGGGCCAGCAACGGCGATGGCACTGAAAGCAAACGGATTCGGACGGAATAAGAGGCCAGCACTTCAATTGATGATATTGCAAAGTCTTGGTTTCGATGGGAGAAATATTCAGCTCTTTCAGTTGTTGATTCCACGGGCGTCATAAAGGGCGAGAAGTAAATAATCACAAGGCACAATGTGCCGCGGATAAATATAAAAGTGCAATAACATATCGTTTTTTATTCTATTTCTTGCGGCTAACCTACACCCCAGAAAAATGCTTTGTTTACTCGCATCGTACCAGTCTTTTTTTTTTACACAATACAGCAGCACAACGCTCGCAATAGATGCCGTCCCAAAAAGAAAACAAAAAAAAATGCCCAGCAACACCAAATATCACCAAATGGCCCGTTGCCTTTTTATCCTATAATCAAACGCTGCTTAAAAATCGCATACTATTTATTCTTTGTCGTTCGGCGTGCATTAAGAAGACTTTGCTCAAAAATCATCATCCTCGATAAGTTGGCCAAAAATAAGACTCTGAATCAGACGCTCAAGGCTCAGCTCCTTGACAGGCAATGGGACGCGTTCAAAATTATTGTCGTCTGAAGACTGGCGCTTGCGCTTCTTGGCTGCTGGCTTCACGCGGTCCTCAAAAATTCCGGTAATGTCTTTGTTGTGGCTCGGAAACACCCAGTCACAGGGGCGGCCTGTGTCTTCCATCGCTATAAGGCGTTCCCTGGCATCCGTGACATTTTGTGCAAGAGATAGCCGTGCGCCCAAAACATGCGCCAAGAACATGGGCGTATCGGTGCGCTCACCCTTCATGAAGAGGATCGAAAGACCATCCAAAATCAATTTCCGTTGTTCGACCACGTCAGCAAGCCGTGCCGTCGAGGCATCGTATGGAATGAGATTCCGCGACCGTATAGCGCCACCAAGATACGAAGACTCTCCGGCGCACAACAGATATGGAGACCAGTCAACGAGCTCGCCCTTATCCAGGCAGGTCGTCGCCCAGCGCGGGGAAAGGCATGGAAGACCTAATGCGAGGGCTTCCAGGTACTTTGCCTTGCGCGAGTGGCCTTCGATGATGAGAGCAGTAAAGCCACTGTAGGCATCTTTTGGGAGGAGCTGTAGCTCGCTCTTTCCAATGTGATTGGCTGTGTCAAGTGTTGCCCGTGTCCGCGACGAGCTTCCTGTGGGGTTTGTCGCTGTTGGAGGTTGCCGAAAGATTTCTTCAAATCCACCAGGCAATATCCGGCCGCCGGATTTCTGGATCTGCACCTTCAGGATCTCCTTCATGTTGTCCGAATTCGTCTGCTTCTTCTGCTTGTCGCCACCTTCTTTCGAAGTTAACGATATGGCAAAAACCATGCCTGTAAAGAGACCCGGCGCGCCAGAAGTCCGTGATCGGAGACCTGTAGTGAGAGCAGACGGCTTTGTCCTGGTACCCATTGACCGGGTGGATCTTCGGGTGGAACGCGTATTCTGACCGGGTGCCAGCATCGCTGCCAGCATGGCCGGAGACGCCGATAGCTCGTCTGTCGATCCAGATGGTATTGGAGACGGCTCCGGATTGACCGATCTCGACGGCCTAGCAGAGCTATGTTCTAATTTTGGATTTATACCAGGCAGAGACAGGGACGGTGACTCGTCGCGCAGGAGCCGCCTTTTAGGAATAAGCGGCAGGTCGTCGTCGTCGTTATCGTCATCGCCGCCGCTGTGGCTCTCGCTCGCTGCAGCGAACTTTGCAATGGCAGATGTGTAGCGCAGCTTGCTTTTAGACCCGCGTGTTGAAAGGTCGCTGTCGTTGGCGGTAATGGGTGTCCCTTCACGAGACCGCTGTGTGGGTGTGGCGGACAAGTCGCTGAGGCTCGAGGCTGAGCGGGCCATGGAAGAGACCGACGCGGCCAGTGACGTACGTCCGCTGTTCCGTCCACTGTTGCGGCCGCTCGGGGTTCTCTCGCTATCGCTGCCATACCGCGCTCTCTTCCTCCGTGGCGGCTGAACGGTATTGGCAGACGATGCAGGGACGGGTGGTGACGAGGTGGTGATGTCTACAACATGGTCCTGAAGCGCGGCTTGTTTTACAAGCGACACTACCTCTTCGGCCTGCTTGACTCGCTTCGCCTGGCTATGTATTGGCGAAGAAGGCAGCTCTCGTGGTGGAGGGGGTGGGGGAAGCTCCGGCTCCGGCATGCTTGATGTAGGGGCCACTGGTGCTTCGGCTGCGTCAGAGGTCGACAGCACGATTTCTCGGCTTGCCGTCAGATTCAGCGGCCATTTTCCAGCAGGGCTGGTTTCGGGTATGGCTTCTGTCCCGTTCAAGCTGCTCTCGATTACCAGGTGCTGTCCTTGGCTCGCACCGACCTGTGGCATCTGGGGCAACGCAGCCGAGGACGACGGAGTCTTAGTCGCGGGCAAGATCTCGGGCGTTGGTCGATCGATAATCGACTGGGGGAAGCTGGAGACATCGTATTCGCTAGAACGCAGTCCGGAAGAAGCATTGACGGGCCCTTCCGTTGCCCTTTCTGCTGATGCTCCTTCCCGGCCAGTGGCAACTGGAGGGTCGCTTTCCGGACATATCTCCAGCGCGCCTGGACCAGGCACAATCTTCTGTGACCGTGACCGAACTTCCCGTTTTATTGATGCAGGCACCTCGACAATATCTTCTCGGAAAGTAGGGCCAGACATGCTGACTGTAGCAAGTATTCTCGTGGCCTCTTCTTTCTTCTGGCGAACAATACGCTGCCTCCTAACATCAGCGTCTTCTTCGTCAGAGCTGGAGCCAAAACCGTCTGCAAGATCTGACGATCGAGTCTTGGCTGCCGCCTCCCGTCTTTCTTGAGATTTCCTCATCGACTCGTATTCTGTCATGGGAGCTGGCGTTCTCCTCCTTCGCCTTGTTGGACTCGACTGTGCGGCACTAACAGCTGGGCTCCCTGTCGACTTGTTCGGATATGGTGTGGTGCTATCAAATCTAGATGTCGACGATGTGGACAAAGCATGGAAAAGGACGGCAGGCATGGGCGTCTGCTCGCCAAGGTTAGAGAAGCGGAGCTTGGTGGCCGAGGCAGTGTCGGTATAGGGCGTCGTCATCACCGGCTGCTGGATAAGCTCGGAGGGTGAAGGTCGAGACGATGTAGGACTCGCTTGATTGAATGTTGCTGAAAACGGGGTGGCGGCAAAGAGCTGTGACCCGGCCACAAGCGGCGTCTGGAACTTGCCCGCAAACGGATTCTTAGGCGGTGCGGGCGTCTCCGGGCCCAAGTGTGTGTTTAAACCCATATTTGTCGTCGTCGCCGGGTCGTTGTCCGAATTCGGGAAGAATGCATTGGGCCGTCTTCGTTCGTCTTCGCTGGACGCTGTCGGTGACTCAAAGTCCAGCTCCATTGAGTGGATGGACCCAAACTTGACGGCACCGCTCTCGTTCTCGTCAAGCGAGCGGTTCAAGAAATCGTGGCCCGCATCTTGTTCTTGTGTCGCCCGAAGACTGTTGGACGGCAAAGACGGAGGATCTTCATACTGGTCGTAGCTGCGGCCCTCGTTGACCTGGGTCGGCGAGTCCATCCCGTCGTCGTAGGGCGGCGCCTCGGAGGTGTCCATGGCGTCGGTGGGCGGCACGCACGGGGGGGCGGAAGGCCGCACGGAGTTCAGCAAGAGGCCTGCCTCATCTGCCGGCCGATGTCTTTTGTCGTCTTGTTAAAAGCGTCGAAGAATAGGGGTTGGTGTTATGACGTGGTATTCGCCATCGCCCTGTATGTTGGCAGAAAGACAAACAGGCAGAATTCAGCTACCGGTCACACGAGGTCGATGCAAAGGGGGGTGGTGTCTGGATTTGCTTCAAAGGGACTGTGAAGCTCTGTCGTTGGCGATCGCCAGCTCGAGGCTGCCTCAAAACGCGTCCTCTAAGCCATAGCGCGTTGAGTCTTTGCGGGGCGCGACTGCCAGCTTTGGATACAGTGTCTGTACAGTGTCTTTATTATTTGCACTGTATGTTCCTGGCCTAAAATTCTAAAATTCACTTCAACGTCTTCTCAGTCTCATGCAACAAACAGTACGTCAAGCCGCGTCATATCGTGATGAGAATTGTGAATATTCATAATTTTGAAACCGAAGATCGCATGAGTACGTCTCTTCAAAAAAAAAAAAAAAAAAAAAAAAAAAAAAAACCCAAATAAAAAAAAAGATTTTTGAGTGTTGCTCTCCTCAGCCTGGTCAACTCTACGACATACTCCGTATCGATATCGGAAATGGCGGTTTACTAGCGCCTATGCACAGTAGATGAGGCCCAGACCAGTTGGCCTGGTGAGTCCACTGATAGCCCGTCAACCTCCAGCGGTATATTCGAAAAAAAAGGGAAATCGGATGCCGTCCGTGGCAACCGGAGAGAAGAGGCTACGAAAGGACAAAAGGACTGGCCCTTGCGGCACTGCCCCGTCCTGCAGATCGGCCAAGACCATGTGGGTGAAGGTCTGAATTTCGGGTAGGTCCAGAGGTGGAAGTATTGATATCAAAATCATCGAGCTTTCATTGCCTGTGATGTCACGTGTTGTTGTCGTTTTGCACAGTAGTTACAGTTACGGTTCTTGCTGCGACAAAGTGCATTCATCGTATGATAAACGTTGCGTCCAATCGTTCCTTCTTCATTGATGACAGTGCACATTCCAATCCTTCTTCAATGCCGCACGTGGAAGGCGCGCTGTCATGTGATGTCGCCTTCCAGTCATTCCTCCCTACCAATTGGGTTCATCCCAAGGGTGCAATTCGAACGGCAAGATTACAACCATTAACTCCTGTATTAATGGCAGCGACCCCTGGTTACGTGCCGCCTCCGAGGTGCTTCCACGGGTTCTTAAATTCTTCGCTGCCTATTCTCAAGCCCTTCCTGATTGGGCTACGAATGCCACGGGATATAGCGGGCTGGTTATGCCCAGGATTCGCGGCTGGGGTTCGCGTCGATGTTATTTTCTTTATTGGGAGGGAGAGATTGCTGTGTCATTTGTTTCTGCCCGGGACGCAGATTCTTGGGCTCGTGTGTCGTTTGCGCGAAACACGCTGTATCTCGGGCCTCGCGTCACAGTCGATTGTTTGATACTTGACAAAACTGATGCGTCGTACAGATAGCTTCGAGACTCAAGGAAAGACCTCCTGCAGATGCTCCGCTTCAATTGAGTTGCCTCGTTGTTGCGCCTTGCTCGTATTGCTCCGCAGACGTCGTACGTGCAGTTGCCAGTTTCAGGATTGTTTACTTTGCCCGTCTCTCGTGCAACAAACACTAAAAACCTGAAAGTGGCAGCCACGCTACTGCAGCCCAGATGTGCCTGCCCCTCTCTTTCATCTGAAAAGCGGGCACAACCTGGGCAGGAGCGATCCAGAGACGAGAAGGCCGAATGTGGAGTTTGCGCAGCTCAAAGTCTGAACAATCCGAACGCAAAAAAAAAAAAAGAAAGAAAGAAAAAAGAGCAAAACGGACGTCAGAAGGCTCCGGGTGGGCCTGTGTTATTGTTTCTGGCAGTGTTCTGCAGTTTTCCATGCCTGAGAGCGAGGCTAGTGCTGTCAGAACACAACAAATAACACCTGCATTTTATATGGGAACCCACGCTATGAGACAAAATGCTGCACGCAAAATCGCACGTCTTGGTCTTGAACAATGCTGGGCAAGAGCGTCAGGAGACTGCAGGCACCACCCTCGACGTCGACCGCGCCTTCCCAACCATTCCCAACACACTTAAACCACCTCGAGCCCGATCTCATGCGTGTTCCCCCTTCCTGTTCTCGTGAATGGAATTTTGGGCTTCGCTTTGTTCTTCTTGCACACAACTTTTTGGCATCTCTTGCTCCCTTCCACTCCTTTGCTCACATCAACGCACGCCACTGGCCCGCCACCAACATAATCACTTACTTCGGAATAACATTATCGTACAACAACACCCCTGCCAGGCACCTTCAAACGATCTAAGCGCGTCGCTTTTACCCTCTTTTCTCGCTTTTCTTCTGCTCTCAGCAACATTGTATTTTACGACCTCATTTGTACGTTGTACTCGAGATTTATTCGCCTTGTATTCTTTCTCGGCCACCGTTCTCCTTGGGCCCAAAAGCCACCAGATTGGTACCTTTGTCCGCCTCACCGCATCCAACAACATCAGTAACACAGGCAACAGCTACAATCATCACACGCGTTGTTCTGTGTCACTCTTTATTCTGCACCTTTTCCTATTTCTTTTGTCACAATTCTCGAATCTCTGCGACGTATTATTACACCTCTTTTTCTCTGGGAGCTTCTCTTTCATCGACCTCTCGACTCCTGGTCGCCAATATTCACCCCTGGCAGCAGACTTCGCTCATTTCCCACACCCCAGTACCCCCAGACGTCTTGCGACGGCCTTTCTCCATATTATGCAACGCTGGGGAACGATTCGTACACCGCAATCTTCCTTCTCTGACAGCGCCCGCCTGCTGCTGACGGTGTGCTCCCCTATTTTTTAAGGCCCTCGACAGCGCCTCGCTCGTCTCCTGGCTGAGGTCTGGCCTTGCCCAAACTCAGCTAGTTGCCACAGAAGCTGCGGATCCCAACGCACTGTGTCCGCCTGCACCGTCGCCAATGACGACCCAGAGATTGCCCTCCTAATATTAAATAGGGGAAAACGAAATAACCAAAAGGGGAACAAACCAGGGAATTTTTCTTGGGAAAAATAGAAAGCCAAAATACTTTCTGGAAACCGTCGTTCTTCATGACCGGCTTTCTCTTCCAGTTGTGTTTTGCCTCTGCTTGTTCTCGCCACGTCTTCAACGAAAAACGATCTCTTCGCCGCAGCCGCTCCTTTGTCACTATCCATCCTCGGAAGTCGACGTCCCCTCTTTCTAGTCCATACCGCCAACGGCGCTGGCGCTGTACGCAGACTCTCAGTCCTTACCTTAGGAAGCAACATCGGCTATCGCTCTCTCCATCGTCTTCGTCGTCGTCTCTGACTCTCGCCCGTCGTCGCTCTAACTCTTCCTCTTCCATCAACGGCCATCCCCACGTCCACGACAGCTCAGCCGGCATCAACAAAATTCGCACACCGCTACTCCACAACCCAATTGACCGAGCCGCCGTCCAGCATCTGTTTCGCTTGACTTTGGACAACATGGAATCATCCAAGCCCAAGGCGGGCCGCACCCAGCGAGCCCGCAACAATGAGCGGAGGAGAGCACAGGAGAGCTCGTCCTCGTCAGGGTCGTCTTCTGAGGAAGAAGCGCCTGCTCGTCTGAGCGTCGATTCCTCCTCATCCGAAGAGTCGGCAGCGGCGTCTGAGGCCTCGTCCTCTGCGTCAGAGTCCATGCCCCCTCCCCGTCTGCCGCTAGTCTCCACGCCTCCGAGCTCTGTGATCCCGAACGCTAGCGCGGGCGCCAGCGCTTCGAGCAGCCAGCAGGGCGAGGAAATCGAGACTCGCCCATCACGGTCAGAGTCCACAGCGTCTCGCTCCAACCGCCTGTCGTTGACACTGCCCATTGCACCGCCCACGTCGTTCCCTACTCGGCCCACGCCAGCATCCTCGTCTGTGGCTTCATTCCCAGCCACACCAATTGACATCACCTCAGGTCTGGCCTCGCCTGCTGAGCCAATTGACCTGATCACAGCCATTGCTGCGCAAGAACGCCGCGTCCTCGAGCTTCGAGAAGAGCTGAGCCGTGCAGAGCTCGGACTTACCAAGCTCAAGAAACAATGGGCCAACCACGAGGCTCAAAAGAAGCGTGCAGAGATCAGAAAGCAAGAACCCATGCGCTCACTGTCTTCACGGCCCGGAACTGCCCCTGCTGCTGACCTCAATTCTCCTGCACTGCTTCTCGACGATGCTGCCTCCAAGCGGTTGTCGGAGCTGGACAGAAGAAAGGCTCTACTCCTTGCACAGCAGCCGGGCAGCCAGCCAGGAAGCGACCCCAACACACCAACGCAGTCTCGCCGCAGGGTGTTCCGTGGTGGCCATGCCAGAACACTGTCTCTCCTGTCTCCTACAAAGACAACTGCCGATGGCTTTGATGTTCACGAGGACCAGCCGGAGTCGTCTGCAGACAGGGACGAGGAGTCCCTCAAGTCGCCCATGTCTCCGCTCGACCTGGACTCGCCATTCCTCCAAAACCTGAGCCGTAGTGCGGCATCCCAGCTGTCGAAACGTGCCTCGTGGGCTCCTCAGTCTGTCCACCAGGTGGCGAATCTGAAGCAGGTTGCCGGCGATCTTACTACGACGCTGTGGACGTTTGTTGAAGACCTTCGCCAAGCAACGGTTGGCGAGGAGCTTGCCGGGTCAAACGGCACGATGCGCAACATTGACCCCAACTCTCGCATGGCTGATGACATGCAGAACACGATCCGCGCCTCAGCCTCTGGCCGGCCAAACCTGTCAAGAGCCTTTACGACCGACCTGCAGGGCACTCCCACACCGCCTCCCCGCCATAGCGCCTCAGGCAGCATCTCGGAGCAGCCAGCAGACTCCAAGGACAAGGCGACCAAATCAGGCGCCAGCGGCAACAGCAAGGCCAAGGGTTCCAAGGCCGGCGGCAAGGCTGGCAACGGCAAGGATGCTAAGCGCTTCTCCTACACGCCGCTGACCGTTGACTCGTATGACGACAATGACTGGTCCAGCTGGGACAGCCCCACGGTGAAGTCGCCGCGTTGGAGTGGGTCGACCGCGACTGGAGAGTCCGTTGCCTCCTCCATTCCTGAGCAAACTGACGAAAACACCACGCCTCAGTAAGTGATCAGCAGTGGACCCCGAAACTTGGCAAACGAAATCGAGCCCGAGGAAAATAGGACAAACAACTAACATGCACGTCCACAGGAAACGCACTTCGGCCATGTCACCACCGTTCTCGCCGACATCGCCCGGCGGCCGCAGCAACGACATCAACTGGCAGGCTGCCCTCAACCGCCTGACACCCGGCAACATCAAACGGACGGCGACGGACCTCATGAAGGAATGGGAGAAGTCGCTGTCGCCACCAGTAGAGGGTGCGCCGGGCGAAAACGCTCCCGTTGTTGAGGACCGCATCCTGTGATGCGCCATGCGGGACTCTGTAGCCACAAGATATCGGCGCGGCGCGGCGCGATATGATACGATGCGTTTACAACATAGGACGAACAAACACTTGAGTTACACAGAGAGCGCTATGCCCATCACGATTTAGACACTTTCACGACATCCAAGGACAGCATACCAGCATCAACAGCATGGATACACACGGCGCATCCACGTGTTAACGGAAACACACATACGCAGTTCTGTCTCTTTGTCTTGCTTGGCTTGGCTCATTTTTTTTATTTCTATATCGTTTTCGAGTGCAGAAGAGGTGGAAGAGTCCAAAGACGGACGAAAAGGACGAAAGATGGACGAGATTGGACGCAGTGGAAATTGTGATGTCGGATTACGGATTGTATATTTTATTCTGTTTTTGTATGTGCTGTGGCCACAGGCATTGCACTGTCTTGTGCGCCCTTGCAGCACTTCATTTACCTACAATTAATGATAATGAGACAACGATACATATTAATTGGAAATTATACGTGTAAGTATACCTGATCGTGCAAGTTATGCATATTTCCACTATGTGTAGCAAGCGGCCAAGCATAGCATATGTCATGTTGGGAAGGGGCGAGGATGGTGATAGCGGCACCTGCTTGGCGATAGGGCCTTATCTGGTTGCCTAGCAGGTGTAGCTCCAGCTTGGCCTTGCTCCCCTGGTGTTATCTTTCCAATGCGGCAATTACGATCCACTGAGCCACACTGCCACTGTCCCAGGCACTGTGCTCTCAGAGTGCAGTGTGTGCAGCCCCGCTGGCAGGAGCTCCACCAAGCTGTGTGACAGGTCCAATCACAGTGCGCAGAAGCTCAACGCCCACACTTTCCCAGTTCCGCCATCGTAAACCAGCCCTTTGTTCCCTGCTCGGGATTCTCTCCCTCTTTCGTCTGCCAACAAACCCTCTTCTATCCACAGCGTCAACGCCAGGACTGTGCATCTGCTCGATCCAACGCCCCACGCATCTCAAGAAGCATTTGTCTGTTTTCTGTTTCTCTATTCGGACTCTCGACAGTCCCTTTCGCCCACTTTCTTATCGCCACGTCGGCAGCATCGACAGCTTCGTTTCGAGTCAATTGCGAAGGCGAACGATAGCAAGAGCATAGACACAGCCTCGTGCCTTTCTTTCCCCCCATTCCTCCCCATACTTTTACTCTCTCTTCCTTCCCTGCCCTCGGCTGCACACAATGGAGCACACGGGCAAGATCTACTCGGTGTCGGGACCCGTCGTGGTCGCCGAGGAGATGGAGGGTGTGGCCATGTTCGAGCTCGTCAAGGTCGGCCACAGCTTGCTGGTCGGTGAGGTCATTCGCATCAGCGGCGACCGTGCCACCATCCAGGTGTACGAGGAGACAGGTGAGTGCTTGTGTCATCCTGTGTGTCATGTATCTGTGCCTGCTTTGCTAACAGAAACAGCCGGTGTCCAGGTCGGTGATCCGGTTCTGAGAACGGGCAAACCCCTATCGGTCGAGCTCGGCCCCGGTCTGCTCAACAACATCTACGACGGTATCCAGCGTCCGCTTGCCTCCATTGCCACCGAGTCCAAGAGCATCTACATTCCCCGCGGTATCGCCACGAATGCCCTCGATCGCACGAAAAAGTGGAAGTTCCGGCCCACGATGAAGGTCGGCGACCACATCGCCGGCGGTGATGTGTGGGGTATTGTCTACGAGAATTCGTTCGTCACGGAGCACAAGATCATGCTGCCGCCGCGTGCACGCGGTACGATCAAGCGCATCGTTGGCGAGGGCGAGTACACGGTCGATGAGAAGATCCTGGATGTGGAGTTTGACGGCAAGACCACGGGCTACGGCATGATGCAGACGTGGCCTGTGCGTGCGCCGCGGCCAACAACGGAGAAGATGTCGGCCAACCAGCCCTTCCTGGTCGGCCAGCGTGTGCTGGATGCCCTGTTCCCGTCCGTGCAGGGCGGCACGGTCGCCATCCCCGGTGCTTTCGGCTGTGGCAAGACTGTCATTAGTCAGTCTGTGTCCAAGTTCTCCAACAGCGATGTGATTGTGTATGTTGGTAAGTATATGGTGAACTGGTCTACATTGCACCCTTGAATGTCCTTATTCTAATATTCTAACCACTTGTCTTCTTCCAAAAGGTTGTGGCGAGAGAGGAAATGAAATGGCTGAAGTCCTCAAGGATTTCCCCGAGCTGGAGATTGAGGTCGACGGCCGCAAGGAGCCCATCATGAAGCGCACGACTCTGATCGCCAACACCTCCAACATGCCTGTGGCGGCCCGCGAGGCTTCTATTTACACCGGTATTACTGTAGCCGAGTACTTCCGTGACCAGGGCCTCGACGTCGCCATGATGGCCGACTCGTCGTCGCGGTGGGCCGAGGCTCTGCGTGAGATTTCGGGTCGTCTCGGTGAGATGCCTGCTGACCAGGGCTTCCCCGCCTACCTGGGTGCCAAGCTGGCCAGTTTCTACGAGCGTGCCGGCCGTGTCAACTCGCTCGGCTCGCCGTCGCGTGAGGGCAGTGTCAGCATTGTCGGTGCCGTCAGCCCGCCCGGTGGTGATTTCTCGGATCCTGTGACGGCGTCGACGCTTGGTATTGTCCAGGTCTTCTGGGGTCTCGACAAGAAGCTGGCCCAGCGCAAGCACTTCCCGTCCGTCAACACGAGCCTGTCATACTCCAAGTACACGGGCGTCCTGGACCGGTGGTACGAGAAGGAGTACCCCGACTTCCCGCGGCTACGTGAGCGTATCCGCCAGCTGCTGTCCGACTCCGAGGAGCTCGACCAGGTCGTACAGCTGGTCGGCAAGTCGGCGCTGTCGGACCCCGACAAGATCACTCTGGACATGGCCACCCTGATCAAGGAGGATTTCCTGCAGCAGAACGGCTACTCGGACTACGACCAGTTCTGCCCCATCTGGAAGACCGAGTGGATGATGAAGCTCATGGTCGGCTTCCACGACGAGGCCCAAAAGGCCATTGCTCAGGGCCAGACCTGGGCCAAGGTCCGCGAGGCTACGCAGGAGCTGCAGGGCCAGCTGCGCAGTCTCAAGTTTGAGGTTCCCACGGAGGGTGAGAAGGTCATCACCAAGAAGGTAAGCCTGCACTCGTCCTTTTTCTGTTTATGTGACAATTTCTTTGTTTCATTCAGCTACTAACAAAAAAAACACAGTACGAGGACATCCAGGCGTCAATGCTGGACAAGTTCGCATCGGTCATCGACGAGTAAACAGCGCCGTGGGCATTTCCGGGTATATAGACAGGGCTCATGCGCATCCGACAGCGTCGGGATGACAATGTCGGCTGAGGCGGTTGGAAAGGAATGCATTCTATCTCTTTTCGTCCTCTTATTATTTTCCTCCTTTTTCTCTTTTTCCTCTTTTGTCCATTTTTCATTTCCGTCTCTTTCATTTCTGGGTTGCTTAACATTGGTCATTGTTATCCATCCTGTTCCCATCTTGCCATATATTGTTGTTTGTTTCTAGTCAGATCATCATAAGTTCATCCTAACCTTTGGAGTGCCGATCTAAGCTGTAGTTCTTTCAGATACCGTGTTGTGAGCTCTCAACATGGCATCCTCACGGCATTTATTAATCTGTGGCTGGAAGTGCACAGCAGTGGAGACATGTACACAGCAGCTTTGGGAGGCGACGACAAAAATGAATGCGTTTTCCTTGTATTGAATAATAATGTAGTTGGATGTAGTATTTAGTTTGAAGTTTTCCAAACTGTTTGGAAGGAAATGTGTTATATTTTATCACCCTTCATTGCTCTTTTTTTTCTTTTCTTTTCTTTGTTTTTTTTTGTATGTTTTTACTTTCAATAATAACAATAAATTCATAAATAAAGTATACGAAAAGAAAACAAAAGAATAAGACAACCAAATGGAAAGTTCGCTGCTTACCTAATATCCCATAATACTTGCAAAATTGACCTCGTCCCATTTATTCTCAACTTATCAGATACCCTATAATTGGACTCTATATGCATCGTATGCAGCGTTGCGTTGGGCGAATCATGACATCATCTTATCCGGCCTCACACGCTTTCCTCAATTTTAGAATTCTTGTCATGCGATATGTAATGATTTTCCTCGAGTCGTCGTGATTTGCTCCCGTGTCTTCTCGTTGTGGTGTTAACTGAACAACGTTGGGCCCGAAAAACAGATGGCGGGTTGTGACAGGCTGGAAGCTGCACAATAGGATTGTCAGTGGATGTACTCCGTACTAGGCCAAAAACCAAAAGCGGAAATGAAATCCTGCAACGTCATCAGGCTGCATCTTGACCGCCCTGTTTTTAGGACGGAATGCATGCTGCCAGGTACGACCCAGGGTTCATCCCATCCCATTTTGGGTGAGCGATATTTGGAAGAAGAAGAAAAAAGAGACGAAAGGGGAGGGAATATGAAATAGTAAGCAAAAGAACAAGGTGGACAAACTAGACGAGATCAAAGTAATGGATAGATATATCACTTACTGAGAGACGAGTGTGCCCAAATCATGGCGTGCTTTTCTATTTCATTTCACGATCATCTCGTAAGTTCAAAGGAGTGTTTTGATTTTTAAAAACGTTACGTGGGTAAGCAGAAGCCAAAATATAAAATATATTCCGACCTCGCTGCCACTTTCTTTTCGTCCCGGGTATGTGACACAAATGTAAAAGTTCTAAGATACATGATTTCCCACCCCCAATACATAATATATGACAGTAGATCCCAAAGCCGTCCACATTTTGGTGGATTTCGGCGAAAAAAAAGTAAAAAAAGTAAAAAAAAAAAAAGGTAGAAGCCGGGTCCGTTTATAAAGGAATGTAGAAGAAGGGTATTAAAAAAATCAAATCCAACACCTGCCGAGTTTCCCAAAAGGAAAATAAAAGAGAAGCCGGGACAAGAAGTGTGAGCCAGAGAAGGACGAGCCCTCGTCACGGTTTCACTCTTCCCATCATGACAAAATATTAAAAAGGAAATTTTTGCTGCAGAAAAATTCCACAAATAAGCGAGAAATAAGAGAAAAACAGGGTTGGTATTAGAATCTGAGTGAAAGACAACCAAAGAAAACTGCCCACACAACCAGGAGTCTCACGACGAGAAGGCTTCCAGAAGAGAAACCCCAAAGACCACAAGACTACTGGAAGTGCCGCCCAAAAGCTGCTGGTTCTGTTGGTTTACAGAATTTACAGAACCAGGGCAGCCATACCGACGGCCAGACCAAGGGCAGCAACACCCTGGGCCTTGTTGGCACCAGCAGTGACGACGACCGGGGGGCCGGTCGTGGTGGGGACAACAACCGGGGTCGTGGTGGTGGGGTGAGTAATGACAGTGTTGGTGGTAGGCTCGACCTTGGTGGTAGGCTCGACCTTGGTGGTAGGCTCGACCTTGGTGGTAGGCTCGACCTTGGTGGTAGGCTGGACCTCGGTGGTAGGCTGGACCTTGGTGGTGGCAATGGTCTCGACGGTGGTCTGGCCGTTCTTGGTGACGGTCTTGGAAGTGATGGTGGTGCAGTCCTGGAGAATCGTCGTGACAGTGGGAGTGACAGTGACGATGACAGGGGGCAGAGTCTTAGTCTTGTTGGCGAAGGGGACAGTGACGTGCGAGGTGGTGGTGAAGACGGGGGGAGTGAAGCACTCCAGGGTGCAGGGGCAGTCTGATGATGTTAGTATGTGTTTTTCACTCTTGTCACTTTGTGCCAAAGGACTTGTCTTCACTTACCAGTGATGGTCAGGGTAGTGGCCTCGGTGACGGTGATGGTCTTGTTCTTGAAGATCAGAGTGGTGGGCTCGGGGCAAAAGGTGGTGTAGTCCGTGACGACGATGGTCGTCGTGGGAGCGGCCTCAGCAGCGCCGGCAGCGGCGACAGCGGCAAAGCCGACAACGGGAGCGAGGAACTGGAGCATCTGCATCTTGAAAGATTGAAGATGGTGTTTTGTTGTTGTTGGCAACGAAAGCGATTGTGATGTTTGGAGTTGAGCGAGAGTGGTGAAGACAAAACTTCGGGAAGAGGGTTGGAATAGAGTTTATATAAAAATATAAAGAAGAGCGAGTGAGGTGTGAGGTTAACGAAGGACGAAAGATGTAGTGTTTGTTAACGAGAGAACTAAGGAAGAGAAAGAGAGGGAAGAGAAGGAGAATAAATATGCATCATGGGGGGAGGGGAGGGACGACGGCCTTTTATCAAAGCAGGAGTTGCTTATTGAGCAGCTGGAGGGCGGAAGGCCGTAACCAGGAAGAACCCTCAAGCTCAACTCTTGGAAAAAAAGGACGGTAGTCAACAAGAAAGAAAGAAAAGAAAAAAGACGGAAGACGTAGTGGTGGGGAGGGGGGGTGTCTGAGAAAGAGTGTGTGAGCGAGAGTGAAGAGTGTGAGTGAGTGCACTATGACTTACACTAACAAACTAACACAGGGAAGTGGGGAGTGGAGAGACGAGAAAAGAAAGACGTAAAAAGGAGAAAAAAGGAAAAAAAAAAGAAACGAGAGCAGCCAAGGCCCGATGACAAGACGACAAGTCTGTGCCAGCCAGCCAGCCAAGCAAAAAATGGGCGTGCCGGACTGGCTGTATGGTCGATCGTCGGTAGCGGTGCCTGGTGGTTCCTGGAGGTTCTGCAGGCCGCTTGTTGCTGTTGGACGATGCCATGGTGTCTCGTTTATGGTTTATGGTTTATGGTCGATGGTTGTCATGGTCCGCCCACTTACACTTCAAAATAGCGTGGGTGGGCGGGTGGATGTGCGTGAGCGGCGAAAACGGAAAAAAAGAAGAAAGCAAAAGTCAAAAGAACCGCCAGAGACAAGTCTCTTCAGAAACTCAACTGAAAAAAAATTTGAAAATAGAAAACAGGTCTCGGTTTGCGGTCCAGACGAGTGAGCAACCATCTGTGGCTCTCGTCTGCTTGGACGTTGCCGTGCTGGCAGGAGTACTGTCCTCTGACGCTTCTTTGACGCTCGCGGCGATATCTGGCTGCGGAAACGGACGGATGACAAACGGGACGAACGGCCACAGAAGAAAAAGAAGGTTTTTTTGGCGTGACTCTGGCGCGGGTGGAAACACTGTTCTCGTCGTGTCTAGCATGAGCGCGGTCTCAGCATGGTCGATGCCGATCCTTTGGAATGCAGCCCTCACCCAGCACCAAGAAGCACGGCCAGCCGTGGAAGTGAGACCCGGAGTGGATACAACCCAACTGCTCTCTGTAAGAAACAAGCCACACCACTTCTGTAGCTCTGTAGCTTTTGCTTTGTCCAGAGAGCAAAGCAGTTTTTAGAGACCGCTGTTCTTATCTCGGCGTTCTGCTGCCGGATTCTTTTGTTTTCTGTCGTTGTTGGCAGAATGTCTGTGAAGCAAGCCGCAAAACTGGCAGCAATGGGGCCCAGAAGGACTGGCGGGTCTCTTATTCACCGCGGGTTCTTCGTCAGATGTGGATGCAGCACTGCAACACGTTCTTCGTTCTGTCTTCCTCTGCCTGCATTCGGGTGCATCGAAGGATTGGCCAGCCTCTCTCTTACTCTGTAGATGCGCTGAATTTGGATGTCTTGTCAGAGTCTTGCAGCAAAGATGCGTGGCAGACCTGCATTCAGTTGGCCGGTCACTGGTCACTGATAACACACCATCAGGTTCAAGCCAGTTGGATAAGCCGACCTGCCGACCTCCATCCACCCAATCCTGTGGGCAGCATTGCCATGCAAGTCGAGCAAGCTTCTCATGCATGTTTCTTTTTGGCTCCATTGGCCCTGCACACTAACCCCTACTGCTCCTGCCTTTGGGGCGCCTTTCGCGTGCTGTGTTTGCTGTTTGGTTGTTTTTGGGTCATCATGGACTTGTCTGGTGTTGTTCCTGTACCTGTGCCCAATGCAAGGCGGCGGGGAGAGATCATGCAAGTTGGACAGCAACAACACAGCAACTGCTATGAATTGGCGGACCTTTTTTCCTGTGAGTTCATTGTGGACCTGTAAGTCACCGCTGTTGTCGAGCTGCACTTTTTTCAGCCCTTTGCCATGTTGACAATTGTTGATTGATAGTGAAAGCGAATGGACAAGATCGGCAAGCCGAGTGAGGGGCAGAGAACAACACACCCCGGTACGACGACGTCTTGGAGAAAAATAGCGACTTTTCGTTTGCGGGACACAATAGGGCTGAAGTAAGTACCATTCCCTTCTTAGGACTAGCCCTGCTTGGTTGTCTCCATCTCTGCATTCCTGTGCTGGCGAAACAGCGAGATTGGAAACAGCAGAAACTAGCACAGCCAGTGCGGACGAGAACGGCGGTTGTGTGGCATGTTGTAACCAGGATTCGGAGGAATACTCCGCAGTTAATGGAAAAAAGACCGTTCTGAAGGCTTCTGGCCAATGTATGAACGGAGGTGGAAAACAAAATACGAGCTTTTTCTCCTGGCTTGGCACGGTGCTGACCAACGGGAAGACGGCTGCAAGCCAGGTTGAGACTGCCTCCCCTCCAAAGTCAACCTGCAGGCGGGCAGGGAGCAAAGTGACGTGTGCTGGGCAATTGCAACTGAGTATAGAAGATACAGCAATTGAAAAATAAAAGAAAAAAGAGAATTCGTGTCTGGGTTGAGTTGGTGTGTTGGCGACTCGACAAAGCTGCAGAGCTGCTTGGGAGGCAAAGAGGCGGAAATCAGGCACGATTAGATTCGGTCGATCATCGGCTTACTCGAAAATGTCGTGGCCACCAACAGCAGCTCGTAAGGAGCTCTTTTTGTTCACCATCGTCTGAACTCTTCTCTGTGGCTTGCAGCTCTGTAGCTCAGCAGCTTCTGATGTCTCTGTTGGTGAGATGATGGACGTTGGCTCCTCAATTGGACTCTGACGATCAATTGTCTGAGTTCCCTCCCCCCCAATTTCGCGCTTATGGCCTATGGCCGCAGCTCGATGATGGACGAGCTTCATCTCAGTTCAGCAGCAGTGTTCCCGCTTTGGAACAACCGACAACAGGCCAAGCAAAACTGCGTTAGGCCAGTGGCGGGAAGAGGTGGAACCAGAGTGTGCATCTTTCGACAAAGGAGCACTCTCACTCTGTCTATGCATTGCATGAGGTGCTAATGGCCGTCGAACAGCCTCAATGCTTCCCTCCCCCTTCCTTCTGAGCTCTCGCAACCCACTTCTTTGACTTTGTTCCTCTGTGCGTGAAAGGGTTCCTCGAGTCTGCTCAAGATAAGTACGAAACCCGAAAAGCCCAGCATTTTGTCTATTTTCGCGATCTCGTAGGCTTTTCTGTTGGCCCCGAGTTCGTGTTCACGGCGCCGCCGGCTTTCCTAGCGCCATCGCTGGGGTTTGGTTCTGCTTCTGTGGTGGAGGAGTGGAGGGATGCTTACAAAAGGGTGGGGTTACATGGGAGCTGTTGAGCTTCCGTCGATCTCGATGGTGGGTTGTTGGTGTGGTTTGAGGGCAAAACATTGAGGGTGTGGAACCTGGCAAAACAGAGAGAAAAAGTACAACAGAGTTTTCATCGTCCTCTGTTTCGTGGTCCAGACTGGCTTGGCATATACGGAATGTGCTGCGGTCGTTCTTTCCCCTGTTGCAGCTCCTCAAGTATCGCGTACCTCCCTCAATCATACAGGCATCTGTTCAAGGAAAGAGCAACCGGAGGGTCTGCCAGATATATTACATAGTAGAGTCATGAGAGCCAATCGACAAAGCAGGCAGGGACGAGGGCGCCATACGAAGGGAGAGGATATCCCACCGAAACGGTCGTTGTGCGTCTCTCTGCCCTGTGCCTTCCCCAAGCCCGACGATACGATGCCTGACCAGTCGCTACTTCCACCTTACTCAGCGGCCGCTTTTGAAAAGCTTTGATTTTACTGTGGCTCTTTGTTTCGTTCTTGACGCCCATTTCTCCTTGTTCTTTCCTCTAAAGAGGTCTCGAGACGTGAAAGACGGATCAAAGCTTATTACGCCTTGTTCGTCTCAATTGGACTTTCTTGTCATGCTTGTGAGACACTGTGGCGTCAATTGAGACAACGTGAGAATGAAAGCAAAAAAAGCTCCGTTATCGTGGTACAGCCGAAAGAGGAAAGAACGACTAACACTAAAAAGTCAATTCTGACAGCCAACAAACATATGCCGGAAATAACTCTAAAAATAACAAGCCCAGCGACCTGTTGTATTGTTTAAGGGATGAAAACAAAAGAACATATGGGGACGGAAATAGCGACCATACGGGTCGTGAAGTGTACTGGGCAAGAACCACCGACATGCAGAGTACCTTCGCTTTCGCCTTTTCCCAGTCCTTTGTAATCTGCGCCGCAAACGAGAATGCCCTGACTAGAGTTGGCAGGAGCAGTTTTCTACGGCCGCTTTCACTCAACAGTAGAGGGGGAACAGCCGCGAGTAGGGTCCTTCGGTCCCGATTTTGACAACGCCGTCTGTTCCTGTGCCTGACCGTACTTGGCTTGACTTATTGTATTTCATACTGTAAAAAGGTCAAAAATACCTTTGATACGAATATGGAAAACGATCTTGCGCAAAACGTGCTAGCTGCCATTCGTTCAGCGCTCGATCTAAAGAAACTAGCGTGGGCAAGGGCGACAGAGGAAAGAATGAAAGGTAGGCTGGCGGAAGGAGATGGTGCGATTTTGTGAGGCCAAAGGCTTGGTAGTGTGGATGTTGCCCCTTTCAGTACGAGAGTACTTTTGCATCGCACTTGCCTAGTATCTTCACCTTTGTGTGTGCTCCATATACTAGTTTTATTCTCCCTTCACAGTAGGCACGACCGGCCATACTCGTATTGACGAAAAGGAGGTCGCTAATTTCGCAAAAAAAGAAGAAAAAAGAAGAAAAATACAAGTACTCGCACAAGGAGCTATACCCGTTTCCTCGACAATGGAACTGAAGGATCAACGAGCAAAAGAAGGAGCTGGCGGGGATGTTAGTCTGACGGGATCTCACAAACAGCATGCATGGATTGGCCTTGCGCTCTCGTTTTCCTCGCCATCCTACTGGCCTGTACGACGTAAGTAAGCTACTATCATCGGACGGCTGTGAGAAAGAAGGAGCTGTAGTCTGCTTCCTTCCCTGTCACGTTCTTTGTCTCTTTCCCAGAATTGACATGGTGATGAAAAAGATCAGTTTCCTGGAGAGGAAAGAACGACACAGCTCTGTGTAAGCTTTACTTGGCCCCGCCACAACTTTTCGCCGAGCTGGGAAGCTGCAAAGACCGAGTCAAAGACAAACAAAAAAAGCCACGATATTGAATTCCAGCACTCACAGGCGGAATAAAGACTAGAGGCTCCGACGAGACAACCATTCGACCATTCGCCGAAAGCAACGAAAGACAATGGGCCCACCTTCTCCACTTTTCGATTTTGGTGTGATGTGATTCGCCCGCGCCGCGATCTCTTGGCTTACGATACCTTTGTCTTGGAAAAAGGCCCATTGTCTCACTCGCTTTTGTCTTCTGGAAGCTCTGATTTTGCGGCTGGCTGGTTTTTCTGCTTTCAAAGCCTGAGAACTCACTCCCATTTTCAGTGAGTAAACTGACTCTCCCTGGCCCATCCATCTCACGCGTTAGCCTGTTATCTAGATTAATGAAGAAAAGCGAAAAAAGAAACAAAGAAGACGAAAAAAGGCTCAGCCGGGTCTCTGGCGGGGACACGCCATTGGCCGGCTTTGCCTCTGCCCAGCCCTTGAAGCCGTTTGCCCGGGAGAGGGAAGCCGGCATGCAACTTCAGGGCTTGGGGTATCGTTGTGACGTTGCGACGATGCCTGCTTTTCACTCCTTCTGCTGAGGACCAACCGCTAGAAAACTCGTCGAAAACGATATCCTCTTTCGAACCCCCGAGCCTACTTTTTTTACGATAGACCGCTTATGGGGTGCCCGCGTTACGCCATGCACCGTCGATGCACCGTCTATGCACCGTCTATGCACCGTCTATGCACCGTCTATGCACCGTCAATACGCCGCTGGCACGCTTCTTCTTCGTCTCTACCCTTTTTCTTCACTACCGCCAGGTGGCCGGGCCGGAACCTGCCATCATACTGCTTCAGCGTCGCATAGTGCGTCGGTTTGACACTTCCTTCAAGGGTTCTGTCTATTTATGCGACGAGTTTATTTTTGCGGGTGTTGGTAAGTTGACTGTTTCCTATCTTCAACTGCAGTACGACATACGTCGTATAACGTCATTGCATCCATCACTTGGTGGTCCGTTCTCAAGAGAGCACGGACGGCTCACCTTTTTTCACTTCCTAACTCCACTATCGTCTTCACGGCAGCATACTCAGTACTACGATAAAGACGAGAGTCAAGGTGAAGAAGGCCCACTGGTTGTGGATTAGCTACTAGCAAAGCTCACTTCCAAGCAGGTTTCTCTTATACCCATATCAGAAACCATCTTCTCCGGATACTCAAATACACAGACTCACCGAGCGATAGTTGAGTCGCACAACAATACGAGCCAAGCTTGGAACTTGGTCCCCACTCAAATTTTCTCTCTATCGCCAGTGACTAATGGCATCGGGATCAGAAAACAAAAGGCGACGAAAGCGTGATTCAATGGAGTTTTTGAACCAAACCGCGGAGCAAAAAAGGAGAGAGAAGAGGCTTGCCGTACGACAGACAGCAGCAACAAAAAAAAAATAAGGCAGAAATGAAGAAATATACCTGAACGAGGGAGCTGGAAGAAAAATTTTGCGGTGGAGAAACAAGCAACAGAAACAAAGCATCAAAGGATCTCACAGCCCATGACACAGAGAAGAAGGATGTGCTCTGGTAAGAAAGGACCGCCTCGAGCGTTCGTTTCTTTGTTCTCGCCATGAAGAGCTCGACTATTTGAGTTCTTTATGCCCTTTGGGGTTATTTTGAGCGATGATCACTCTTCTGGATCGACTTCCTTCCCGGGTAAGTTAGGCTCCCGGGTTCCGACGAATACGGGCGCAAACCTTGTTCTCTTTGACTGTTGGGAGGATCTATTTGCCTATCTCGCCTGTCAATCAACGTCTGTTGACAGAAAATCACGTGAGAAGACTCATTGACACACGACGACGACATCAGTCCGATGAACTGCTGATGGTGGCAATACTCGAGTGAGTACTTTCCTGTGGGAAATAGTCTTGGAAGAGGCACACAACCGTGGCAGGGCATGTTCAAGAAAGGGACGAAAGGGTGTGGGATCGAGGCCAGACCATTGATACGAGGAGGCGAGATGAGGTGGCCATATGGGATGACAAAACCCGCTGGAGACGCATCGAATCGATCGAGGCTAGGTATCTATGGACGAGGGGTGAAATACGAATTTTGGTAGGGTCAAGGACTTCTTGCTCTAGGCCCCTGCCTTCCAACCGCACGTTTTGACTGATACGAGGACGATGTGATGTCTGAGATGGCCCAGGAGGTACGGGAGATGTACTGGAGGGGATTTATGGGGCATACATTGCTGTTGCCTTTTCCCACATATACGGGACAAGCTTCGATAGCTCGAGATGTCAAGATTACGGCCGGTAAGTGCTGCCTTCTTCCACAGTAATCTTTGATTTGCCTCACGAAGGCAATCATATGAGCCCATCCAAGTGGATTGTGTGGTAGATCGTGGTGCACTATGTCTGGAAGCACCTTGCTGCTTGCCCAACTTGCAATCTGGTCTATGACTGGAAGACGGTGATGTCAATATCAATATATTGGTTTTGTTGTCCCGACCCGGCATAGAACAGATAGGGCGACAGCAAGAGCGTCAAGACGTGCAAAGACGGCTGGAGGATATGGACCAGGCATACGACATTGGGCACTCGAACGATGACTGGCTGTGTGCGGCCATGGACGAGCCTTGTGAACTCTTAAGTCCTTTTCTTTTGCTCATTGAATGATCCATAATACTGTCAACATAGAACACGGATATAGGGCATGGCATCGGGCTTGCTCAGAGAAGCGAAAGGGCTGGATGAGATCTTGCAAGGTCAAGGTTGGCCGGCATGCGAAGGAGTGAAGAGAACGTGGGCCGCTCGACCCTTATTATTGTTACCAGGAGGGAGATGAAATCGGTGAGATGTGGTTGATCACGGCACCGTGATCATGACGGCCGAGCGAAGATGAACGAGACCCCGCACAGATGACCGACGTCCACGCTTGCTCCGTCCTACAGTCTCTGGGGCTCTGAGTGCAGCCTGAAGAAGCCATACTCCATGGGTTCGATATCCGTCTGTGGCAGATATGGATGGCTGGGGACGCCTTGTTGAAGTCCCAGAGACGCCATCAACTGAGATGAAAGTCCCCAGAGGCCATTGTATTGTTCTCGTGCCAACGGGGATAATATTTCAAGTCGCTGTTGGCGTATGGGCGCCATTTGAGCTGGCAGATAGCATGGTGTCAGGTTGTTGTGATGAGCTGATGGCTCGCCATCGACAGACTCTTTTGAGTGGAAGAAAGCCACAGTTTCGGAGCGCACCTTCCTTTCCAAGTTGCAAACATCCTCCGGGTTTCACAGACGAGAAGAAACTACGACCGGGTGTCGTAGCTGCCTTGGCACCACCGAGTTCTTCCTTCCAAATAGGATGCGGTGGTTCATAGGGAAGGAACGATCTCAACATTGTGTTGACGAAGGGGCGTCCCACGATCAAAGGGTCTACCGCCGGCTGCTGCATACGACCACTTTTCCGTGATAACAGAACCGATTTCATGACGAACGCAGCGTCGCTTTTACTCCATCGACTCTGCCCGCTCCAGCAGCTCTACGTGTGTTTTTTCAAACCAACGCACTGTTGACCTACACTACGTACCGATATCCCATATCGCAACCCGCAATTACCCTTGTCCACGAACGGGATTTACCGTCATCTTCTGGTACATGGCCATCGCGAAAGCATCAGAGCAAGGGCGATAAACAGATTCAGCCATGCCATCTCGCAATAGCCTCATGGGCAGCCTCAGGGATGGACGTCTATGTGTTACGGCGTGCGGCATCATGTTGGCCATACTCAGGCTGAAACCTACCAGGATACTCCGAAATAGATTGACCGGCCTGCACATGCCCCCCATAACCCGAGTTTGTGTGACAAACGCTGTCATGTCCCATTATCGGGAGAGGATAATCGGAAGACTCTCTACGACTTCGGATGGTTGCAGGGCGACATGTGTCGCGAAGAGTTGGCCTTATCGCGGAACAAGCACAGAATCAACGCAGAATCAACGAGGATACGGTAGATTATGGCCTCAAAGACTTTTCAGTCCAGATCACGACGGCTCGGGCATCTCTATGCTGTCGTGTCAGCCACACAGGCGGCCACTTCACTGGTTCTGATCATACGCCTGAACTCCCCTGTTCTGTGTGGCCGTCTCCGCTCGAGTAATGTCGACTCTTCCATATGAGGTGGCAGCACAAACCGACGATGCACTGGCATGCAAATTGGCAACCGAGTCACACAGAGAATTACACAAGTTACCACCCAGAGAACCACCCAGGATCACCAATAGAATCGACGATGGTGGCCCGAAAACGTGCATGTATCGATTCAACGTACAGTTCCACAACACGACAGCCCTGCCGGACAACACACGCAGACGCATGCAGGAACAGCTCAGCTCCCGTCTTCTCACAACAGCTTTCACGTCAAATTTTTGTACCTGAGCCTCTATCGTGCCCGATAAACTGACCAAAACGGAAAACGGCGAACGCCTGTTGCCCAAGATGCAGGTACACTGCATGGACCACGTCCATGAACCGCCCGTGGCCATTGGGTATGTGTTGGTGTGCTATTTTCTCTTCAGATCACGGGTCACCTTTCCTCACATCACAACCAGAACTCGCGCACCCAACTCGCTTTGCGCCATTTCTTTTTGAGTCGCCCTGGTCAGCCTCAAGGCAGCAGTTTGGTAACAAACTCGCCAACAGTCTGCGTTTTCGTGCCAAGTGTTCCTGCATATCGCCATCTGTGGACTAGCTGGTTCTGGCCGACTGACACGGCATCTTGATGGACGAAGGAGAACCACACAGTATTGTGTTTGGATATATGCAAGTCAAGCCACTATTGCTTCTGACGGCGTTGTTTCCGTGGCTCCAGTGGAAGCCAAAAGGAGGAAGGAGTCTATTGTGTGTGTTTTTTACTCAATGGTAAGCAGCTAATGCAGGACCCGTCTCGCACAATTGGCCGGTCGCCGTTCGGTAAGCGAGAACAACATCCTCGCTATGTCTCGCCCAGAACGGAAGTCGAGTCGACTTACACAGTGAGACTGTCAAACCTTGACCTCCACACCACCTTCAGGAAAGAAAACGAAGAAAAAAAAATCTTAAGGCGGGTGAATCCTACAGTGGCAAGACAAGAAAGAAAAAAAACAGCGAGCAATCAATATTTGCAGATTCGGAAAGTCTGAAAGTCTGGACGTTTGAAAGACTGGGCATCCAAGCAGCTAGGCGTCTAGACGTCTGACAGATATTTTGGCGAACAATTTTTGGGCTTGCCTTTGCATCTTTTCCCTTGGTATCGCCGCTTGCCCCCCCTTTCCAAATCTTTGAGGCCTCTCAGTGTCCTTCCGGCATAGGTCTTACATCCGCCAAACAACGGCATAGGCTCTTAGTCCCGAAAGGGCGAGTCAACACATGGCTTTGGATGGCTCATAGCGCCCCGAGCGGCGACTATCTTGTCACAAGAACGGCAAGGGAGAAGAGGGCGAGAAAACGTGTTCCGTGTGCCGTGGCAGGCCGCCAAGAACTTCCGAATAGGGCTCCCAGGTTCTCTTCTACTGCCATCTCTCTGCATACTTTTCTTTTTCCAGGGGCAGGAGGCAACTTCCGTTCGGCGAACAAGAGACGGTGCTGCTAGATACTGCTAGGGTGCCGACATGCTGGAAACGACGACGGCCAATGAGCAACGGCTAGGCATAGAGGCCAGACGGACAGGCAGGCAGGGCAACTGGCCCCCGAGACGATGCCAGGACGGCGCCGTGGAAAAAGAAACAAGAGGAACAGAAACAATATACATCGTCGCTTTTGGCCTTGTCTCCGTTGCTATGTATTTTGGCCTTTGACCCTCCGGGGCGGTTCTCTAGTGTTTTAGCCCTCCGGAACACGTTTCTAGTGCTTCACTGGAAAATTGTGTCGGCCTCTAGAAGGACTAGACAGGAGGGACAGGAGCGTCTAGAAGGCAAAAGAGGCAAAAAGAAGAAAACAACGGAGGGCGAGCACGAAAAAAAAAATGCTCAAGCCGAGTAGCGAGAGAGCTAGAGGTTCGGTGAGGCTAAGCCGACACAGTGCAATATTTTCTGCTAGTAGCGATGCAGTCACTAGGCGCCTCCAAGTGCACCTAAGCCGGGTACAAACTATCCAATTTTGCCGCCTTAGTGACGCCTGGTGCGTGCAGCTAGCAGAAATACAGTGCATACACTGTACACAACACACTTTCCAGACTCAAGACATGCCTCTCTGGGACTAGCACCGCACTCGAGTTTTCTCAACCGCACCGGCTGGCAAGCGGCAGCGCACATGTCTGAAGGGTGCCAGGCACGCCCAAAACGTGGCTTTGCCTCCTTGGCCACTTGCGGACGGGACTGTTGGTTGTTGGGTGCTGGCGCCGGACGGGATGCTGTCATGGAAACAAAGCAAGAAAGGGTCCTGTAACGGCTTCATTTTTTTGAGGCGCTGTACTCCGTATAGCATGTGACATACGAGTATTTTGGCGGAACTTGCCAGTACAGAGTGACTTGCGAGGTACGGAAGGAAGACATATCATGTCGAACAAATGTTTTGAGCATATCGTTTTATGTGAGACCCCTGCAGTCTGTCGTGGCTGGCGAGATGCATCTTTCGAAGTACACAGTAAGTAAGCTTTGGCTAGTCTAGCCAAGTGATGAGAAAAGAAAGAGCGGAGTTGGGCAACAAATGGCACAAAAGCACAAAAGCCACCTTGAAAAAGTGATATTCGCTGGCACCTGCATAATCAAAATTCTCATCACTTTATGTCTGCGTAGTTCTGGACAAAATCCTGGACAAATGGAAGTTGTGCAGACTCGGGACCGGTCACATTGCCAGCCCCAAAGAACGGCATGTCGTCCGTCTTGCTGATCAACATTGGGCCGACTCGATGTATTCAACCGAAGAGGCAGAAGGAGACCTGAAAGACTCTCACAGAGGCAAACGCGGAAGACGGAACGGCCTCCCGATTATGACTTTTCTCGTTCCTTTCAAGTTCTCTTGTCAACTCTCAACCCTATTGCCGTTGCAACTCACTCATGCTAGGAAGACAATGGAAGGTCACCCTTCAGAGCAAAGTTTTAACATCTGACACAGTACAGAATAGACTCGAATTCAGACACAAAATGTGCCTCACATGACAGCTGCGTCTTCCACCGGACGCTGCAAGCGAAAGAACTGGCATTGTCCGCCCCAGAGTCCTGGAACATGACATCCAATGACAGCCGAAGTCACTGCAGAGTTTTCTGCTGTAGTGCAATATGTTTTGAGCCTCTCTCTAAATTCTGAACCGAATAGGCAATTAGAAATTTTCGGGGAGAAGACAAACTACGAGAAGGCAGTGCCTTTTCGTCTCTCTTTTCCCCTCTTACCCTACATCGTCTCCTTCCTCTAGCAGTCAGGCGCTATCTTTCATCCGCTAAATGCGTTGTTTTTTGTCCTCGTCCGCCGTTCTCGCAGGGTAAAAAGTCTCTAGACACAAGTTAGGAGAGGGTGTTTTATCTACTCTTCTCCTCGATGTCGCGAGAACAGGACCGGGTCCGATTGCTGTAGTGTACTGTAGCGCATTGTAGCGTATGGTAGCGCAAAAATATAGCGTATGGATGTTTTGATGATAGCGTATTTAGCGCCAAAAGGTATCTTGCCTCGCTTGCATCGTCAAAGAGACTTTTCACAGGCGCACATTGGCTGTCTTTTGCCGGATGCTGCTGGAAGGGAAGAGGAAGAGCGGCAGTGGAGACTATGGAGAGCCTTCTTGTCTCTGCCTTCAGTGGATAAAATAGATGTTTTTTTCGTAGACTTTTCGCTCCTTGACTTCCTAGTGGCTACTTTTTAGTGGAGTTTAGCGGTCTAGAAGCCTACAACCCAGCACCCACGGCAGTGAATCGGTGCCTGATTTGGAGGTTTCAGCGAGCGTTTTTTCTTCTTCTCTGTATTTTGGTCCAAACTGTCCCCATTTTTATAATTTCTTGTTACTCTATTGGCTAAAATACAGAACTGAGTGGGTCCCCGACTCATCCTCCTCGTCTGTTCTGTCTTTTACTGACTCGGCAAGGTGGACTGAGAACATCGACAGTCCTCGACTCCTCGGGTATCATGACATTTCAGAAGGCGAGGCATCTACCGAGACATGCCTGAAAAAAGTGGTATCTAAAGCGACAACTATTTTGACGGTGGCCAGCGGTATTTTTGTCATTGGATGGCTCAAGGATACTGATGAAGGACGCGGGATTTGGACACAAAAAAAATTGGAAGAAAACGGCCGCCTTGTCCTGGATGTTGGAGCGAAAAGAACCATGGAAGGACAGGGAAAACGGGCAGACAGGCACCTTGCTGGGAAGAGGAATGCTACGCGAGCCCACCCTGTCGACTATTGTCAATACATGTACGACAGTACGACGTACCTGCCACGGCATCCAACGGAGCCTCCATCCACAGGGATTCTTTTCCCAGCTGCAAGGGGACCAGGGAAGCCAGGTGGCAGGAAGGAGACGTGTCTTCGGTCAGACTCTGGCCAAGAGGCCCAAAAGACTCAAAAATAAGAAGCCTAGAAGACTGACCCAGAAAAGCGGCAAGAATACCAAGAAACACTTGCAAATACGACGAAAGAGAAAAGACAGAAAAGAAAACTCTGACTGAGAAGCTCCATCGTCGTGCATATGCAGGTCCCGGGGCGAGAAGGACAGAATAAAGTGCGAGCAGTGTGCTCGAGACATCAAGGCGTTCTGGTGTTCCTGGTTCCACTCGACGCGCATACACGTTGCAGCCAATAGAGTGCGGAGAGTGCGTTGGCGCTGTGCAAATGGAAACAAGCCACATTGACAGCGCCAGAAAACAGACCCAGAAAAAGGCCCAAAAAGACCCAGAGAGACTTCAAGAAGCTGAGGAGCTGAGAAACAGCAAGGAGCATGACCTTTGACAGGGGGTCGGGGGCGGAGAGTAAGAAAGGACCCAGAAAAAGAGAACAACAAAACGATGATCAAATGGTCTGGACTTTTTGATAAACGTCAACGACTCTTGTTGCTCGATTTCGGGTCAAACATACTGGGATAATGGGCTGCATGCTGCATTCGGCCGTCGTCGGTTATTATTATTTTTTCCCTTCTCCTCTAGCCCAATAATCTCGGTGGTTTTTACGTTTTCGATGCTCGATCTGTTGCTGTTGATCACTGGAAAAAAGCCCTTTCAATGATACAGTTAGTTTTCGTCAATTCATCGGCTGTTGGAGACGGTGATTTGCACATGTTTCGCACAGTGCCGAGTATGGTATGTTGTACAGTTTTTTCTCCGATGACTTCTGGTGAAAACTTCCTATTTCGGTGATAGGGATGACACTCAACTAGGCTTGTGCCTGAATATCGGACGCCATCGGCACTGTTACAGCGTACCTTGCAGTGCCAATCTTTCACTAACGACGCAAACAGCTCAAAACGGACGCTCAATAGGGCGATTTATGCACTTAAGCGGCATGACGTTGGATGTTTCTGGTATGTTCATTTGGGCGTTTATCTATCCAAGATGTTGCTTCTACGTGTTATTCCAACAGATTGAGAAAAATTTGTGCAACTAAACAGATAAAAGCACCGAAAACAGCATGTCGTAGTCGATGGGAGGCCGTCAAAATAGTACACGAAAATATATAGGGAAACCATACACAAATGGCGTACAACCTGGCTGTTTGGCTGGCCCAACTACATGCGCCGACTTGAGTAAGTACAGCGTCCATTTTGGAAGAACAGCTGGCTAACCTCAGCCAGTCAAAACCTGCCCTACGGTTAAACGCCTAAAGAGCTGCAGCTGTCTATGAATAAAATACTTTGTGGCCGTAGAAAATATCGCCATTTTGTAGGTTACTTTTTGGTGCCCGAGTTCGACTGCCCTAAAGATCGGAACCGGAGCTCAGTTTCTGCTTGCGGAACAGTCTGTTTTCTAGCAGGGACTAGAAAAACCGCCTCTGTATTTTTGGATATGGTACCAGTAATTTTTTGGCTGTGCTGCTGCCGCCAAACTGATACTTTTACACAATGTTAGGAAGTCACTCGGTGACAAAATACATCGTGCTCCTGCCTCCGAAAACCATCTAAAGAATCTCGTCACGGCAGACTAGACAGCCCCAACGGGCAGGGAGAAATACACAGCACTTTGTAGAAGGGCAAAAAGGAAAAGATCTTTTCCTGTACGGTGCACGATAGGCAAGAGCTTCGGAATTTTCCGACCGCAGTTTGCTACGAAGAACAGAGGCCCGAGCAGCCACCAGCACCTACGGCTCCGACGCCCCTGAGAGAATAGTACAGTTTGCCCTCATTAACAGCTGGGCTAATTCTTCCCCCAGAGCGGCAGAACCCAGGTATTCCATTTTCTAGAAGACGTCGAAGAAAATCTCTTTGATTTTGACTCTTCGGCGGTGCGGTCGGCAGTCAAGAAAAAGAAAGGATGCAGATGCCTCCAAAGTAGAGTCGTGATGAAGAGTGTGACTCGAAGCGTTTTCACCAGGCGGCGATATCTTGTATGCTGGGCACAGTGCAGCGTTTGTATCGCCTGTATTTTGAAGCACCGTTTTGTGAGATACACGAGCAGCGCATGCACACCCAACGGCACAGTACAACCCTTGTCGCATGCCGCCCAACGGCAGGGAGTGGTACACGCAAGCAACGCCCCCAAACCTTCCAGCTCCTCCTCTCCCTAGTAGTCACTAACAGGAATGGCTAGAACGATACATGTGAAAAAGGGCGCATTGAGGGCAGAATGTGGCCTGGTAGCGTGCATGCTCGATGCTGCGGTAAGTTCCTTCCTGAAGCAGCGTGTTACTTGTATGTCGTGGGTGGGTGCAACTTGTGGGCCTTTACCAATCCGTTTCCTATTTTTGTGGTTTTTGGGCCTGTTTCTCCTGCCCTTTGTCCTGCCTTTTTCTCGTGTGGAGGACGATGCTCTGGAAAAGAAATTCGGAACGGGCGGCCATGGCAGACCTGTTGGCCGTCTTTCTTCTGCCTCATTATCTTTCCCATTCACCGCATTCATTCTTCTCCTTTTGTCTGTGGCTTTTGTTTCAATCCTTTTGAATCCCTTTATTTCTTTCTCATGTGCTTCCCCCTTTTGTTTCCTTTTTTCTTTCATCCCATTCGCTCATTCCGTTTCGAAACGATGAAACAACTCAAAGGACGGAAGGAAGCTGGTTGGGCTGGAGCTGAAAGCGCCCTGGTCTCTTTCACCCCACCTTCCCACCTTGCACGCGCGGGAAGACCTGCCAAAAGACTTGGTACCTGAAAGAGCCAGGTCTGGGCCTGAGCCTGCCGGCCCACCTTGGTCCTCCTACCCCTTGAGCCCCTGTAACAGTCCGCCCCTCACCGTGTAGAAGCTGCTCAGGAAAGAGCAAGCCGGCTGTGTTGACGAGCAAAAACGAGTGTACAAAGTAGGTTGTGTATTAAACGCCCTCCCTGCCAGGTACTCATTTGGCGTGTCGACAGAATTTGCCTCTGTAAACAATGATCGTTCGACAAAAAGTACATTGAACGGTGAAAACGGTGGCACCTGCGCACACAAAAAGCCTCTGACATGAAAGCTGTCGAAGTCAAGAGAGATTCCCACCGTTTCAATCGCAGGAGCAGAGGTGGTAACGCCACCAAAGCTACATGTAGTGAGGGCGAATAATTATCAAGGGCAGTGTACCTGCGTCTTTCGGCGGTATTCGTACTGTACGGAGTGCACCTCCCAGCGGTTTGCCCTTCGGCCCCACCAGAAAAGGACCCGCGCTACCGCTAGTAAATCCATGCGTGGTGGCAACCCGTTGAGCCTACGAGAATTTACCCACTCACCAAAAAAACTCGAACGCAGAGAAAAACAGAAGCCTTTGACGGGAGCTGTAGCCGCGAACGGCTTAGCGCAAGGGGCAACACACCCTCCTTTTGGGACAGGTACCTGCAGGGGCCGCATCCCAAGCCATGCATGGCTGTCTTACCTGTCGAACGTCCATCGTACCTGCCCGAAGCCCGATACATCCCTGGACATGTCCCGGCGTGCCTTCCGCGTGTTCTGCCCTAGCCGCCGGGCTCCCTCGCCAGGTACCTCTTTCCTCGCTGGTACCTCGCGCGTCCATATTTTCAGATTTTCTCGGGCCATTCTTTCTCTCTTTGTCAAAGTACCCTTACTACTTGCCGTTTGTTCTCTTTGCCTCTTTTTTTCTTCTTTTCCACGCGCCGGTGTCGTCCACCCGCTAGGCTAACCCACACCTCCTTCCTGTCTGGTTCCTTCTCAAAGGGGGGAATGGGGGGGATGTAGATGGAAGCTCCTGCGTTCGCACCATCTGCACCCGCGTTCCATGCATCTCGAGCCGTCTGTTGCTTCTTTCCTTCCCAATATCTCGCATGCCTCCCCTCTTGCCTATAAAGGTCCCCCATTCCCCATCCCCATCTCTCGATGTTTTTCTTTTCGTTTTTTGTTTCATCCCAACCAAAGCATCAAACTTGTCCACTCCTTCACTGGTTTCTGCCTTGAACAACTACACTCTTTCAACAGCTTTAACGCAAACTTTATCCTCTCTCTTAAACAGCAACACTTTCCAAAGACCCCGGCGGTTTTTCATACCTTCTTTTTTTCAAGAATCCTCATCAACCTTTTTCAACCTTTCAAAATGTTCTCTTTCCGCAACATCGCCGCCGCTCTGGCCGTCGCTGCCACTGCTCAGGCTCAGAACACCCTCACATTTGTCTCCACGGACAACATTGACCGCACCATCTACATCACCCCCAGCGAGGGTGTCCAGGGCATGGACCCCGTCACCGTCGCTGCCGGTGCCACTGTCCCCGTCAACTTCGCTACCGGCTTCATTGGCAACGCTTACGCTGTCGCCAGCGGCGACGAGAACGTCCCCGGCATGCTTGCTGAGGTCAACTTCCAGGGTTGGGGCGGCTCGACCTACTTTGACGTCTCTGCCATCGTCAACGCTGCTGACACCAACAACATCATGCTCATGTACCCGGCTGAGGCTCCGGGCACCCCCATCTCTGGCTGCAACCCCTTCCCTTGCAACAACGCCTACTACGCTCCTGACGATGTCCAGACCAAGGTCACCGACCAGACCAACATCATCGTCACCCTGGGCGGCGGCAGCACCAACACGACCTCCAAGCGCGATGTCAACACTGCTGCCACCAGCCACAACATGCCCCGCAACCTGGTTGAGCAGAAGTACTAAGTTCGCTCTCGTGGCTCTTCTTGCCTCTCGCATCCTCTCCACAAAGAATTAAACCCATCCGCTGTGCGTGAACGGGTACGATGACCAAGACCCTTACGACCTTTCTTATCACTTCTTATCACCTCACCTTTCCCCTTTTCCAACCTACTTTCTACCCTCCTCCTGGCGTGGTATCCTCTTTCCCCCTTGTGGTTTGAAACCGCAATCTTTTCTTGAAAAAACACTCTTTGAAAACCGTCCACGCTTGGAAAGCAACGACGCGAGAGAAACACTCTTTTACCTGATCTTCTTCACACATAACACTCCTTTCAAGGGCAACTTCCACTCTTTTTTTTACACCACTTTCCTTTACTTTTTACTTTTTCTGCCCGACTTTTTTTTTACTTTTTCGCACACTCCTTTCTACTCCTTCTTTTTGCAATCCCTTGACTGCCACTCTTTTCAGACATTGTGATTAGCCCTTTCTGGATCTTTTCTGATCTACTTTTTTTTCCTTTTCCTTTTTTTCCTTTCTGGACCTTCGTTGGTTTCAACCATATACCATTTTGCAAACGCTTCTTCTTTTGGATTTTTCTTGTACATATTTTTTCATTTGGGATGTGCGGCGCAAAAAAGTGCTCTGCCCATAAAATTATAGATGATAGACCTGTTGACGAACAATCAATGAGATATCCACACACGCAACTACTTGTTCCGGTTCCATCAATTTTGTGATCTTGAGTAAACAATGCCATGTGCTTGACTCGACTCGGCTCATTGCCGATCTCTACCGTGCCGTGCCAAATGAGCAGCGCAGCTCATTAACCGGGTCGGAATATTGTGCCTCGTGGCCGTTTACCGTCTCATCCTTCCTTTGTCTTCTCCTTCTTCCCGACTTGCGTTCATCGTATCTCGATTCACTCTTCTGATCAATTTATCGAATGTCGTCGGCTTTTATCGCTAGTTTAATGAGATGTCGTTGAACGCACATGGCTTGGCACACTGCCGTTTCCCACGATGCGACCATCCCCGCCCGTCCCGTTGCTCTGGGACAGCGCTCTTTTCCCCTTTGGTGAAATTTAAAATTGCGATGCCCAAACAACCCACTCGCAACGGCCAGGCCAGACCCCCTTTCCCGTCTTTTGCTCGGGTTTCTCTTGGATTTGTTCTCTTTTTTCCAGATCTCGCTTGATTCACGATCTGTAATTAATACCCGCTCCCGCGACGGATTCTTAGCCGCCTCCGAACAGACGGGAAGTGGGAAAGCAGAAAAAGAAGCCAACGCGAAGCGAGGCCGTTCTCGAAGCAATCGACGATTGTGGACTGCAACCCTACGTAACAATGCCACAACAACACACTACAAATTACTGCAATCAAAGGTCCCGAGGAAATACTGTCTTTCACAACTTAATCCATTTTGCATTGCAACGAAAGTACGGCATTTTCCCGACTTATTTCTGCCAGCGGTACACTTTTGCAAAACGCCTAATGATCTTCGAGATCCCCGCAATGTCGCACCGCAATGTCGCACATATTTTCCCCAGTTTACAAGATATCTGCCAAAAATTCTCCCTGGATCGACATACTCTCTCCTCAAGATTTCCCCAAATTACCCCCCTGTACGATTTACCTCGTGGAAAGACTCCCTCGCATGCGGAGGATTGGATCAACTGTATTTCGCAGTCTTGTTCGCCTCTTTGGGCACGTCCTTTTGATGACTCTGCATGCTGCCTGGCGCCCACTCCGGTCAGTAAAGTCCAGCCATTTGGTGCATTACAAATATTGTCCTAAAAGCATTTTCGAGGGCAATAATTGGGATCTCGGCCAAACTAGTTATTCTTTCCATGTACAAAATACAGTAAGGCTGAGCCACGCGTTCTGTGTAAATTTGCCCCCGGAACCCAGGTGGACGAGTAGTTGAGAATGCTCCGTCGCTTTTCGGGCATCCATTTCAGGCATCTTAAACGCTTTTCGTCGTCCGGCAGTTTCTCGACCAGCAAGAAGGAAGGCCAGAGAAGAAAATTGGAGAGCATTCATATCGGCAGAGAATACCGGAGACATTGGCCGAGGCTACTACAAGCTCCTTGAACGTTCCCAGACATGCTGTCTATTGTCAAATTACACCACGCCTTCCCCGCCTGTCGTTCCGTGATCCAATCCCAGGAGCTCAGCGGAGCTTGCCGGCAGCTTTCTTACTGACCAGCGAGAACCTCTCGTACGCTGTACTTACTGGATTGTGGCCCAAGCCTGAAAGATCCAGCAACATGTGTGATACAGAAAGTGGTTGATAGCCGTCAAGACGACAGAGACTATCGAGACTGTCTCATTTTTCACTGCTTATGCAATGATCACTCGATACTCGGGCCATGCTCAGTCAAAAAAGCTCTAGATTTTGGCAGCGGTCAATGTCTCTTCTCTCCCTTCTCTCTTTGAGCTGTCTCGATCAGCCAAAGTACTGTTGGTTTGATGCCAACCCTGATGAGGCAGGGCGGCGATAGTATCGTTCTTTCGTCCCTTCTAGAACGTGGCATCTGAAAGCACCTGAGAACGGAAGCGGTGACGACATCGTTTCAATCGTTCCGCAACAGGCACTGTACATTTCGTCGACGGCCAGGGAAAGTTGAGTACTTCGGCCGCCGCCCTCAGCCTCACTCCGGCCTCCGTACTCCGTGTCCGCAGCACTGTCATGTGACCACCGCTAGTTTTGGGCTCCCTCTTCGTGCACTCTTCTTGTGTCGGTTTCCTTTCTTCTTTGCTTTGATTCGCCAGTGTGTCGCAGCTTCGATTCATAGATGGCGGCGACACCGGGCCAACTAGCGGGATCGAGGGGAAGCTGTCCTCCATCCGTATTCGTCCGATTCACGGTGGTTCTTGAGGGTTCTTTGGCGGTTCTTTGGGCAACGTATCGAAAACGTCGATGAAGGGACTGAAAGGCCGCCCAAAGAATCTGGTGTTTGCAGGCAGGCAGGCAGGTAAGACACTGGGCCGGTTTCGGAATCGGCATGTTGGCACTGTCAGGTCTGTTGGTCTTTTTTCTTTCGTTTCACGATCTGCAGAGTTCGCGCAAACTGTTTATTATCGCGAGTTCTGCTCGTTGTTCGCTGTTGGCCGCTCGCTACTTCCTATTCCAGACGTATATTGACGCCGGAAGTGCATTGCTGCGTTTTTGCCTCCTGCCGGTTTCGTCTCATCTCAAATCGACGTCGTACTTGCACGTTTGAACAAAGAAATTACGGAGTAAGGTACCGCCGGCAGATCGGCGCACGGGAAGGGACACCCCGTAAAACTCCACTTTATGCAGGAACCCGAACGTCGACAAAGAACGTCAAAAAGACGTCGAGAAGGACTGCAGTCGCGAAGCAAAGTCATGCGCATTCAACAGCCGTGGCATCTTTAATGAGCTATTGCAATCCATTTGCGAAACGCACATGACAGTCATTTCGCTTTCGTCAATGAGAAGACGAAAGCGAAATGAGGTAGAATAGACTGTTGGGCCGTTTTCACTTTAGTGGCCGAACAGGAGTAAAGATGGAAGTTTCCTAATGAAGATCATTCACATGCTCAACCTCACATCTAACGTCCCTCTACGAGTTGCTACAGGATCTTCGTCTCGCTGTTGTTGTTGTATTGTATCTACACGCATGCTGTCGCTATCATGTGAAATTGATCCTTTGTTGGTTCTTCTCAGAAATATCCTGAAAAAAGAACGAGGAAATAACCAAATATGTAAAAAGAAGATACCAAAAGGAGTACCTCGTGTTGAATCTTCAGCGGAACAGAAAGTTTACTTTTTGTCTCCGCTGCCCTCGTCAGAAGAACTGCCGTCAGCCTCTTCCTTCTTGGCCGCCGCCTTTTTCACTGTAGCCTTATTTCTTGTTCTTCTTTTTATTTTTCTTCTTGGGCGAGGGAGTGGGCTTCGCCTCCTCTTTCGCTTCCTCCTTGGGCTCATCCTTGGCCTCACTCTTAGGCTCGTCCTTGGCCTTGTCCTTGGCCTCGCTCTTGGACTCAGCTTTGGGTTCAGCCTTGGGCTCCGGTTTGGCTTCAGGCTTGGTCTCTGTCTCGTCTTTGAGCTCGGCCTTGGGCTCGGGCTTCTTTTCGGCGTCGGGCTTTTCCTTGTCGCCATTCTCCTTGCTTCGCACGGGCAACTCCTTCTCTGACTTCTCTTCCACCTGCTTCTCAACCTTCTCCTCCTCTTCTTCCTCCTTCAGCCCAGGCTTCGTTTCAGTCTTAGCCTCCTTTTTCTCCTCAGCCTTCTTGGGTGTAGAGGCATCGTCCTTTGGAGGAGGAGGGGGAGGCGCCGAATCGTCGTTGTCGCTCTCTTCCTTGGCGTCTTTGCTTCCTGCGATCTCCTTTGCGTTGCTGTCGGTCTTGGGTTCTGGTTTCGTCTCCGTAGGAGACGGCTTTTTAGTGGCCTCCTTTGTAGACTCGCTCGAAGACTTTCGGTCTGCAGGAGGCTCTGCTGCCGGAGGTGCTGGCGGTGGAGGGGGTGGCGTCGGAGGTTTGATGACCTTGTTCGTAGCAATCGCCGCTAGCACATCGCCCGTCTTGTCGAACCCGTCAATCTTGCTGAGGCGGTTCTTGAAGTAGTCAAGGTCTTGTAGCATACTGTTGTTGGTTAGTAAGGACAGTGTTTAATATCGTAAAATAATCACGGAGTACAAGGGAGGGATACATACTTCTGTTGGCCGTTGACTGTGCGGACTTGGGCTTCATTCAATACGCCGCTGAGATGCTTCGTGTAGCTCGAAAACACGGGAACCATGATGAAGCGCACAGTGGCTTCGGGGAGAGCCTTGACAAGGTTGCGGTGCAAAATTATTGTATCTTTAACCAGCGTCTCCATGTAGGCGTGGACACCAGGCTCGCTCTCTTCCACGTCCCACTGGATCTTGGCCATCGACTTGGCATGGGCCTGGGCACGAGCACTCATGATGTCCATGAGCTTTTCATAGATGCTGTTCTGGTGTTCCTGGTACAGGCGTCTGACCTTGTCAAAGTCGCCCATGAGGCTCGAGGCTGTCACGCCCGGCACGGAGTTGGCGCGCCGGCGGATAAACTCACGCACGTAGGGAACGAGCGTTGCAAGGAAAGACAGGGCTTGTGAGGCCACAGCAAGATTACGCGTAGTAATGTTTTTGAGGCCTGCAGTCCTAGTCGCACCGGCACCCAAGATAAGCTGTGTACACCGCGAGTTGAATAGCTGCAGGTACTGCACGAGCGCAGAAGCCACCTCGGCCGTCATGAACGGAATGGCTACGGCCAGGTGCATGTAGCGGGATACGCCGCGAATGCAGACCATGGCAGAGTTGGGTAGCATGAAGGGCTCCTCGTCGATAGTGGCGTTGCGCACCTTTGCCTTGCCGTTAGCTGCCGCGTCGGCTGCAGCTGCGGTGGCCTCATTGGCAGACCTGTCGACTTCGTCTGTCAGGTCGGCTGGAGTGAGCGGAACCCAAAGCTTGACATCAGTGGTCCATGCAGGGGCGTCCTTGGTGCTGGCATTTAGGATCTGCTGTAGCACCTCGTTGTCCTCGTCGGTAAAGTCCTTGGCCACCCACTGATCTTTGTCCATGTCGACAGCGAGCTTCTGCTTCTCGGCGTCACCGTAGCCCTTCAAGAAGTCCTTTATTTGCACATTGACCACGTTCTTCAGCGACGTGCCGCTACGGCCAGAAATGGCCTCGCACTCATTGGCAAAATGCACATTGAGGGTAAAGTAGCGCAAGAAGAGCGTGAGTGTGAGAGAAGAGCTCTGTTCCTGGCGCACGCGTAGAAGCTTGACAATCTTATCCTGGGCTACATCAACAGCCTGGCCAAGCAGGTTGCTGACATCGAGCGTCTTGTGGACCTCGCCCTGGACCTCCATGCCGGCATCGGAAATTTGCTGCATCGGCCGGCCGGATGGACTGAAAGGTGGCGACTTAAGGCCGTCTGGGATCTGGTCGTCACCGACGGAGCTTGCCACATCCAACAGCACCTTACCGTGGGTGGTGAAACGCCGTAGCGTCTCGGTAACACCGATATAGACCTTGACCAGCAGCTCTTCGGCGTCCTGCGGGTCGAGCGCTCTCAGGTTCCTTGCGAGATTGGACGACTTCTCTTGCTGCGACAGATGCCGCGAGCCACCGGCGGTGGAAGACGACATGACAGACTCGTTATCGTCGTCATGAGCGCTGGGCAGCGGGCGGCGGATAAGACTCCGAATTTCACGCTGCACCGCATCCCTATACGACTGCACAGCGGCGGCAATATGCTTTGCCCTGTAGAGGCCTGTGAGGATAGGCAGGAGCTCAGACCGCAGCTCGTCGGTGGACGCAAGGTACGCTGGGAATGCAGACGGATCGCGGCTGTGGCCACCACGAGCGCGCATGGCGGCGCTGTTCCAGCGCATCAACACCTCCTGGTTGGAGAGGTTCTCAGTGTGCTTGCGGATGTCCTTCATGAGCGCCGTGACAAATTTGTTTTCGTACGCTCTGCCAATCATGCGACGCAGCATCGCAATGTCCTCGTTGACACCTTGCAGAGCAGCGGCGCCGCGAAGATCACACAGCGGGTAGTCTCGTGGCCGACTTTGCGTAGATTTGGTGTCATGTTCGCCAGCAATCAGTTTCTCCAGCGAATCGATGCCGTCCAGGGCCTTATCCACCTCGCCAGAGCTGACGAGCGCATCACAAGCATTGACGCCGCCGACGATATCTTGCAGCTGCAGGACAGCAGCACGAAACTTGAGTGTGTTTTGCTGACGGCGCTGTTTCTGTACAATGTCGAGGCCACGCATAGCGATCTCTTCGTCGAGCGCTCCTAGCTCCGTGCGCAGCGCCTTGATGCGATCAACAGAATCGGCGGCCTCGGTATGCAATTCTTTCAGCGAGCCGAGCGCAGTAAAAAAGGCCGAGGATGCCGTCGAGATGGACGAGATCAAATGCATTTCCACCGTGTCCATGTACCACGAGAGCTTCTCCTGCAGGATCTGGTTATTTGCGAGTGTTTTCCGAGGTGCGGCGGAGCCGTTAGTCGCACTGCCGTTCTGTCCACCAGCCTTATCTCCTGTCGAGTCAGAGGTTGAGTTTGGCACGACTTGTGCTCTCTCGCTGACGGTGTCGAAGGTGCGTGGGTTCTCGAGGTGGAAAGTCTCTTCAAAGTAGACGCTGGGGATCGTGCTCAAAGGTGGCGGGCCCGTGTTTGGGCGGCGGAAATTGGACGAGCTGCGTCGGACAGGACTTGGAGAGTCGCCAAGCGTCGCCGACGAGACTGACGAGACCGAAAGCTTCCGAGTGCCTGATGCACGCCGCGACGACGATCCAGGACGTAGATGGCCGTCTGTACCATCTCCCAAGTCGTCCTTGCTGCTATTGCGTCGTGGAGTTCCAACGGTTGTCGCCTGCTGTTCTTCCTCGCTTTCTTTAGCTCGATGAAGCTGTTCGTGCAGTCGTCCGACTTGCCGCAGATACGACGTGAACTCAGACGCATCGACCTGCTCAATGTTAGTCAGCTTGACGGGCGGGATGTCTCGAGATGTCGGCGGCTTGTGCGTGCTGTGTGCCGGAGCGGCCGTGTGAGGCTGGAATCCAGAGCGGACGATCGGCGGTTGAAGAAGCGTTGAGATGGCTGTGGATTGTCAGTGAGCTATCCTCGAGTAAGATTAACCTTGCATGCCGTTCACGAACCGTTCTGGCCTGCTTCTTGCAGCGTGTTGGGCCATCCTCCGCCTCCTATTGCCGTGTCCAAAGTCCCGCCGATAGAAGTCGTCGAACTTGCAACGGATTCTCGTCGTTGTCGGTTGTATTGTCTGCAACTGTCAGCTCCACTGCCACACACACTTCCTGTGCCACCTTCTATCCTTATTCGATGCTTCTCACTTGTGAAAAGGAAAGTCGGCGCGATGCGTGATGCCGGCGGGCGACGTCAAGCTGTCGACCGACTTGCGGCCGTCCGAGTTGGCGAACATTGCTCACGGCCCCTGGATGCAGCTCCAGAACCGGGACGCGGGCCGATGTCCAGAAATGGCATGTAGTTCGGGGTAGGGGCTCCCGGGCCACGTGTCCGGGTGGTAGAAAGAGAGGCGATGGATTGGTCGAGTTGGAATCAACTTAATAAATAGCCGAATCGACTTCGAGGCCGGTGAAGTGATAGGGTCGACTTGGAGCTATGGATGGATGGGAATGTCGTGTTTTGCATCTATAGAATATCCGGAGAGTAACGAGTCGTCCACCCGTTCAATCAGAACGATGATCGGGCAGTCGAGGGCTGGTGGTGGGCGTTGATGCCGATGTCCGTGGCGTGCGTCGTCTCGAGCTTAAGCTTCCGTTGCGCTGCGATCGGCCACGGAATGAACTCTAGGAAAGTGGCTAAGCTGCGGCGTGTCCAATCGCTATTAGCGTTTCGTCGTTGCCTGGTGTTTTGCGCAGTTGCTCTGTATGCGATGTAATCAGCTGCACGTGACATTACCTAAAGTGGGTTTCAAGGGGCAGGCCCAAATTGGGCTAGCGTCCTTCCGTCTCTCTCGTTCCTGCCCTTGAAAGTGGCTCCAGCACTCGCCCTGTATGCAACCACTTTAATTAGGACGCGTCGGTGGCAGGAACGCGACGCGTTTTTCGTGTCGCTCTAGGAAATTTCCCCCTCCATCGCACTTTCTGTCTCTGCGACCACTTTACTCCGCAGTCGTCCTGCTTAATTGCCTTTTCTGCCCCATCCCTTGTTCTCCTCATTTTTCTTCCTTTTACATCATCTCAACGACTTCATTCCACACATCTGTTCGGTCCTCTGCCTGGTTGTTTACGTCCCATCACACCGACTTTTCTCACCAGCAACCGCCGTCAAGATGGATGTCCAATCGGTCTACTCCACCCATGTCTACGACTACAACAACGAGAACGGCGATGACTCGCGCGTGAAGACACAGAGAGACCTTGAGGATTTTATTCTCAAGTTCCGCCTTGACAACAACTTCGTCTACCGGTGAGTTGCCTCTGTGCCTGCTCCGAATGCTGCCCGTGAAACAACTGCTAATATGTTGCGCTTACTGCAGAGACCAACTTAAGGAGAATGCCCTCCTCAAGAAATACTACTGTGATGTCGACATTGGCGATTTGATCAAGTACAATGAAGAGCTTGCACATCGGTTGGTGACGGAGCCTGCTGAGATCATTCCTCTGGTAAGCCTGCACCTCTGTCGTTGAATATCAATGTGCCTGTCTTTGACGCCGGACTAACGCCGTCTTTTACAGTTTGAGACTGCTCTCAAGCGCTGCACACATCGCATCGTCTTCCCCCACCAGCAGAAAGTCTCTCTTCCCGAACACCAGCTTCTGTTGCACTCCAGCGCCGAAGAGGTCGCCATCCGCAACCTCGATTCGCTCACAATCTCTCGCCTGGTGCGTGTTCCGGGCATCGTCATTGGCGCATCGGTCATGTCCTCCAAAGCCACAAAACTCGCCGTTAGATGCAAGAGCTGCGGTTTCAATCTGCCCATTGCCGTCACTGGCGGCTTCAGTGGTGTGACGCTTCCTCGCCAATGTGGCCGCATTCGGCCTCCCGAGGACAACTCTGAGAAGTGCCCGCTCGACCCATACACTGTGATGCACGAGGAGTCGGAGTTTGTCGACCAGCAGGTTATCAAACTGCAGGAGGCTCCCGATCAAGTACCCGTGGGTGAGCTGCCCCGGCACGTGCTGATCTCCGCCGACCGCTACCTCACCAACCGCGTTGTTCCCGGTTCTCGCTGCACAATCACCGGCATTTTCTCCATCTACCAGAACAAGAGCTCGACCAAGGGCGGCAGCGGCAACACAGGTGGCGCAATTGCCATTCGCACACCGTACTTGCGCGCTGTGGGTATTCAGACCGACATTGATCAGACTGCCAAGGGCAGCGCCATCTACACAGAGGAGGAGGAGCAGGAGTTCCTCGAGCTCAGCCGGCGGCCAGACCTGTACAACGTCATGACGGACTGCATTGCGCCGTCCATCTACGGCAATCGCGACATCAAGAAGGCAATTCTGTGTCTATTGATGGGTGGCTCCAAGAAGATCTTGCCTGACGGCATGAAGCTGCGTGGTGACATCAATGTGCTGATGCTGGGTGATCCCGGTACGGCCAAGTCGCAGCTGCTGAAGTTTGTGGAGAAGGTCGCCCCGATTGCCATTTACACATCCGGCAAGGGTTCGTCTGCAGCAGGTTTAACGGCCTCTGTGCAGCGTGAGCAGTCGACGCGCGAGTTCTACCTCGAGGGTGGTGCCATGGTGCTGGCCGACGGCGGTGTGGTATGCATTGACGAGTTCGACAAGATGCGTGACGAGGACCGTGTGGCAATTCACGAAGCCATGGAGCAGCAGACCATCTCCATTGCCAAGGCTGGTATTACGACTATTCTCAACGCTCGTACGTCGGTGCTGGCAGCTGCCAACCCCATTTTCGGCCGCTACGACGACATGAAGACGCCTGGTGAGAACATTGACTTCCAGACAACCATCCTGTCTCGTTTCGACATGATCTTCATTGTCAAGGACGAGCACGAGCGCGGCAAGGATGAGCGCATGGCCAAGCACGTTATGGGCATCCACATGGGTGGCCGCGGCGTCGAGGACCAGACCGAGTCCGAGATCCCCGTCGATAAGTTGCGGCGCTATATCAGCTACTGCAAATCGCGCTGTGCCCCCAGACTGAGTGCCGAGGCGGCTGAGAAGCTGTCGTCGCACTTTGTGTCTATCCGTCGGCAGGTGCACGCCGCTGAACTGGAGACGAATGCACGGTCGAGTATTCCAATTACCGTCCGTCAGTTGGAAGCTATCGTGCGTATTACCGAGTCTCTGGCGAAACTGACGCTGTCGCCAATTGCGACGGAGCAGCACGTCGACGAGGCCATCCGCCTGTTCCTGTGCTCGACCATGGATGCCGTCAACCAGGGCAGCCAGACGGGTATGGGTGCCGGTAACAACGGCGGCGGATCGGGCATCTCGTCTGGTGCTGGTGCTGGCGGTGCCGCAGCTCGTGAGCTGTACCAGGAGGCATCACGTGTGGAGGCAGAGCTGAAGCGCCGTCTACCCATCGGCTGGAGCACAAGTCTGGCAACACTTCGGCGAGAGATGGTTGAGGTGCGCGGGTTTAGTGAGCAGGCGCTCAACCGGGCTCTTATGCTACTGCAACGGCGTGACACGATCATGTTCCGCAACCAAGGCGCACAGGTGTACCGCAATGGTGCATGAGTGTCTTCCTCCTTTTGTCTTCGCATTTCAATTTCGGTAGTTTGGGTCTGGGATATTTTCTGACGTTTTGTTTCACGGCGTGATGTTTTATAATGATTTTGATACACTTGCACGGGTTGCTTTGCCATGTTGTTCCTTTATGTCGGACTGACATAGTCAAGTATATGATTTGGGGTGGTGAATGGGAGTAACTAGGAGATATGGCACAAACAATAGAACGAGTGAAAGCTAAACATGTTGTTAAAGTGTGGTTTAAGCTATCATGACATGTAGTCAAGTCAATTCATATTTGAAGAGGTCCGAATTATAGAAATACTACGATCTATCTATCTACAAGATTTGGATATTGCTCATCCTCATGAAGAGGGTTCGCTTCGGGCCGTGCCGCTTTTGTAATATTGGACACTTTTGTCCCCCCCCCCCCCCCGGTTTTCCATCCCATATCAACGTGATCTGCCGTTTGTCTCAGACATACGCCAGCGTGTTGTCGTCCCGGATAACACCGATGACGCCCAGAACAGCCTCGCTGCCAACAACCGATGGGCCGCGAACGATAATCTGCATAAGTTAGCATCTGAAGATTTGATTTGCGGACTTGTTTTAGAAGGGATGGACGGTTTGAACTTACCTCGCCTTCAAGCTTGTCGTCTGAGACTTCGTGCTGGCCCTTGCTGCGCAGCAGGTACTCGGTGCTCGTCAAGGGAGAGCCGAAAGGCGCATACTTTCCAGGCACCACACGGTAGTCGTAAAAGGACGTCTGGGCTGCAGCACCGGCAACCTTGGCGCTGGCGAGAGCATAGATGACGCGAGCGTGGGTGAGGAGGCGGATGTTGGACAGGACAGTGCCAGACAGCGCAGGTGTGCCAGCAGCTGCACGCTCGGCGACGTACAGCAGCCGCAGCTTGCCGGGCGTCTTGCCAATGGCAGGGCGCACGCTGTCAAAGAAACGGCTGACAAACGAGGCGGCAGCGGGGATGACCCCGCCCTCGGTCAGCGTGCGCGTCTGCCAGTTGAGGAAGAAGGAAGCCAAGGCACCGTTGCCGAGAGCACGGATCGCCTCGTCGTGGGTGGCAAGCACAGCTGATGGAGTCGCGACAACGACGGTGGGTGCAATGCCACGAGTGGCCATGGACAGATCGGCGGCACGGGGAGCGACACTGTTAAGCACGACCGAGGCGTTGGAGTAGAGAGCGGCAAGAGTCAAAACGAGAGTGTGCGTGTGCGTGAGAGAGTCGGCGGGTAGGAACAGGTCCGAAGGGCCAATGCGCTGAGCCGTAGGGACGGCGAACAGCTGGGCAGCAATAGCAGACACGAGGTTGCCGCTGGTGAAGCGGACCATCTCCTCGGGAGTAGCCGAGGCAACAGCGCTGTCGTTGTTCTCGTCGCGGTACGGCTCCCAGAAGATAGTGACATCGCGCGGCTGTGACTGGCCCTCAAGCGGCGGCAGTTCACGGCCAGCAGCCTGGGGCGCATCGTTGACAACATCCTGCCAGGTGGACACATTGACGCTGCCGCCCATGCCCTTGGGCACCTCGTTCCAGTCGAGGTGAGCGCTCCCGTCGTCGACGACCCAGATCAGCTGGCGCAGGGCTGGGTAGCTCTGAACAACGGTGTCAAAGGGAAAGCAGCCAGGAGCAGTAATGACCGTATCGGCGGCGGAGCGGCGGAGCATAGAAACCAGAACGGCGTCGTCCTTTTGGTCAAAGGGCAGCAGGATCGCGGTCATGTTGTAGAAGCTGCAGGCGAAGAGACTGGCCAAGAATTCGACCGAGTTGGGCAGGTAGATGGCGACACGAGCACCGCCCTGGTCCAGAATGTGTTGTCCGATGAGGTTGATTTGGCGCGTGACGTCTTCGAGGGGCGTCTCCACCACGTTCTCTGTGCCGAATGACGTCAAGATGCGGCCACGGGCGCCCACAACCGGCTTGGGGACGGCAGCGGCACCGATAGCAGCAGGACCCGAGGGCGTCTCACTTTCTGGAACACCGCTGACGGCCCGACGCCAAATATCGCGAAGATCGCCGTCGCGGCCCTTGGCCCACTTGGACACGCCCGGGTCACGGACGTCGAGGCCCGGGTTCAGCGGCATGCCGTGCGGGGCACTGCGTGAGCGATAGACGGGCGACTCGCCCTCATTGCGCACAGGCGAGCCCTGGGCCTGGCGGGCCAAAAGCATGGGATGAGTGTCGGGCTCGGTGCGGGTCGAGAAGTGGTAGGTGACGATGCCGACGAGGAAGGTGACCAGGACCGTGGAGTAGACGTTCCACTGGCCGAAGAGGCCCGTGACGCCCTCGTCGAAGCGCCACATGGCGTTGTCGAAGCCCATGGTGATTAGTGTTGGTGGAGGTGTCTTTGTTTCTTTTTTCTTTTCCGAAATTTGTTGTTGAATTTGTCTATTCTTTCTCTTCTATCCTCTGCCGGTCGTTCCTTCTGATTCCGAAACCGTGACCTGATATCCGAAGCTGGCTCGATCGGGAAGGCGGCAAAGGTCACGCAATACGGGCGAAACGCAAGGGTGTCTGCTCTCGTGGGAGTAAGTGGAAGGAAAGAGAGGAAAAGAGCCTAAGACTGGGTCTCGAGCTGGAGGAGGGGAAAATAAAATATTATTTGCTTTGTGTTCTGGCACCCGTAGGACGAAACAGATAGGCGAAACAAGCACAGCACGCGAAGCCACAGCGAAGACCTTCCGCTGTCCAATCCAGCCTTCCTATTTTATTCACTTTCCGCTGGGAACTGGGAGAGGGGAAGCTGGGTTGCGCGACGGGTGTGGAAAAGCAGGGAAATCCGGCAGGCGGGGGCAGGCCCCTTTTCCAACGGATATTGGAGACGCATTCACAAAGCTGGCAGGTGCTACTCACGTCGTTCGCCTGGAGGCCTTCTAGCGTGAAGTGGAGTGCAGCTTGGGCAGCATAAGAGGAAGTGGGTCGCAATCCCTTGATCAGCCAATCAGGGGCGTGAACTGGATTTGCTGGCCAGAGACTGTCATTGCAACGCAGCCAAGATGCACGAGACGAACATAAACAACAACAACACGAAAGCGACTTTTTGCGTCAGCAACGACAACGCCGACCGCACCGGCGCCGACGACGACGACAGGATACTAACCATAGCAGCTGTAAGGTATTGATTGAAGCATTGCATTTGTTCATTTGTTTCTCGGTATTGCATTTGTTTTGCGCGCTTTTCATTACTCATCGAGACGACTCCCTCCATTTTGCATCTTTTCACGACAACGACGACAGCCACGAGACGGAACACGAGCGAGAGACACAGCTGGAAGAAAGAGGATAGAGAAGGAGACATACGCCCCGCACAATATGTCGTATCGGGCAGTAGCACCGCGCACAGCGCAGGTCGTGCAGACGCCGCAGCGGCAGACGGTTGGCATCAAGCCTGCGCTTGTCACGACATCAAAGTCTACGCCATCGAAGCCTGCGCCGGAGACACCGACGTTGACCGACAGCCCGGGAAACTGGCGGCATCCGCGCATGGACGAGATTACGCGGCGGCGGGCAGCCACAGTGTTTTCTGAGACCAATCTCAAGACGCTTGTTTACAACCTTCTGGCGCTGGTTGCAGTTTACCTGTTGGGCCATGCCTCGGGCGTTCCATTTACCCAGTTGAGGAGATTGTACGTGCATCCTTTGGTTGCCCTCCCATTATTCACAGCCTGCTAACCATCCAGCGGCCACTCGATCATTCCTCAGCAGTATAGCAGCCTGCTGGTGACGTTCATCAACGCGGTGCTTGTCATCAACATGGGCCGCTCGCTCTTGCCGCTCTTCCGCAAGCCCGACACCCTCTCCGATATCCCATTAACGCCTAGCCAGCGCAAACTTCTGGGCCTGCCGGCCCTCAAGACTCCAGCCACGCCAAACGCTGTCTACACGACACCCCCTCGATACACACGGACGCCTTCGGTGTCGGGCTCCGCAGCGAGCATTGCTGCCGCTACTCACGGCAGCACAAACAGCAACGAGGCCAGCTTCAACTGCAGCTTCACTGGCTCGCCCATCTCGGGCAGCCCGCTGTTTCCCAAGGCGCGGACCGCTAATGGCGGCCCCTCTGGTGGCAGCCCGCGGGGTTCGCCCTTTTCGCCAAACAGCCCCTTCCAGAGCACACGTAAGGCGTCCTTTGGGTCTCCGGGCCCTCTGGGTGGCTCTACCGGTGTTGGGTCTGGCAACGGCGCGCTCTTTTCGGACTCGTCAATGTCCAGTTTGCCTGGCACTCCGAGCCCGACTGGCAAGCGGCTCAGCATGGGCCTGAACAACAAGTGGCTGTACGAGAAGGGACGGCGCAGTTCGAGCGGTACACGGCTGTACTGACGGAGGAGGAGGTCGTTGGAGTGGGGTTTTAACGCAGTGAGAGGAGGCAGTAGAAGGGAGAGGGCAGATCAAAAACAAAAGCACTCGTTTGGCTATCGTCGAAAGCAAAGGAGGGAGGCCCTAAACTTGCCTCCGCAACGGGACACAAATATACCCTGGTAATGCGGTGCGATTTGTAGCACATGTGGGGCTGCACAATGTACGAATAGAAGGATAACAGGTAGAGCTGGTTTGTATAATTCAAGCGTTTGATGTGTTAACTCTGATCAGACCAAAGTGAATTGTGAATTGTGTGAATTCCACCGACGACCGTGCGAAGCGCTGTAACTGTCCCAATGGCCTAAATCATAGCGCATTCTGGACCCTTTCCAGCCCCCAAGCCGCAGAGACACACACACAGACCAAGCCGCTAACATACATACACCTAGGCCCGAGCGCCTTCCCAATCTTGTGACGTAGCGTGGCAGAGCCCAATGCGGCAGTAGCCAACGAACAAAGTGTAATCAACCACGGCAGGTGCCCTCCACGACGCCTTCTATTGTTTGCTCAACTGCAAGCCGTAGTCTCCGCATTTCGACCTGCTTCCCGTTCATCCACCGACGGAATCTCCTCCGCATCGGGTGCATGCAACACAGCATTGCTCATCGACAACAGCATCCTTACCTGCATCCAACAAACTCGCTGCATCCTTGTCGACCGGTCTGATCCCCCCTCCACCACAGCCGCCACGATGGGCGCCAGCGACTCCAAGCTCGTCTTCAAGAAAGGCATCTTCCGCCTTTCGGAAGAACGCAACATTCGCGCCGACGACCCCTACTGGACATCGTTCTGGGAGCTGCCCGAGTCGCCCGAGGACGTCTTCAGTCTCTTCTCGCCCGCCGACATCCGCCGCAGCCGGGACAACGCCCTCGAGAACTTTGAAACACTCTTGCTAGCCGTCACATCGCGACTCTTTTTGCTACGGCAACACCCGTCATTTCCGGACCAAGAAATCGCCCCCGAACGCGATCTGCTCAACTGCGTCCGCGTGCTGACACGTGTTCTGCCTTACATTTACGAGCGCGAGTCGCTGCACGCCTGGGAGGAGCGTTTTTTTTGGACTGTGCGACGGAAACGATCGAGATCGAGATCGGACGTGTCAGGGGGCGAGGTGCTCTTTGACGAAGCCGATGTCGCAAATCGTGACGCCGATGGGTCTGCACCGCAGGACGACTTTGAGGAGGCCAAGCCCCTTGCCGAGGAGCTCATTGACACTCTGATTGACCTGCTCTTCTTCTCCGGCTTCACTGTCGCTCGCCAGCCAAGAGACAAGCCCAACGTCAGCTATACTATCTGGCAAAGCGGCGTGGGCTGCAACACTTCGGCGCCGACGACCAAGGAGTTTGAGAGCAACCGCTGCGAGATCTTGCGTCTGCTGTTGACGCTCACGAGTTCCAGTCTGTACCGCCCGGCAGGCGCACTTCCGGCTCACGGCGTACGGTCTTTGACGTACATCTGCACATGTCCCGACAAGCAGGTCGTTTTGTCTGTACTCTGCTCGCTCCTGAATACTGTATGTTATCTACACCCTCGTTAAAACTCAGGCTTCTTCAACTTTTCGTTTTACTAACCATCATCGGCAGACTATCAAGTACAACCCAGCGAGCTGGCGTGTTCCGTACAACACTCTGGTCTTCAAAGACCCAAAACAGATCCTCGTCACCTACAGCCTGCACTTCCTCCTCGTTGTGCTTCTCTACCCTATCCCACCGGACCCGGTGACTGGGTCTGTCTCCAAGAACTACTACCGCCACTTCCTCGGCCGCCTGCACCGCCCGACCGACTTCCAATTTATTGTCGACGGTATGACCCGCATCCTCAACCAGCCGCTACAGGCGACGACATCTTATATCCCCGGCACGCAGTCATCGGTCAAGTTTGCACCCGAGATCATTATGCTGTTCTGGGAGATCACACAATGCAACAAGCGCTTCCGCTCCTTTATTATCGATACCCAGCGCGCGCACGACTTTGTGATTCTCATTCTCTTCTACGCCCTCGAGTGCAAGAATGACAGCACGCGCCAGGGCGTTGTCCGCATGTGTGCATTCTTACTGCAAACATTGAGTGTCGAAAAGAACTTTGGCATCAACCTCAACAAGACCTTTGATGCTCAAGACACTCTGCCTCCGGCCATCCGCATCCAGAACTTCCGCGGCACATACGCCGACTTCCTCATTCAATCTATCTACAGCCTGATAACGACAAGCCAAAGCCGATTGACAGCCATCTACCCAGCTCTCCTGGCCGTCATCAACAATATTGCCGCCTATGTCGAAGGCCTGAGTGCACGGACGAGCTCGCGTCTGGTCCAGCTCTTCAGTTCCATGTCATCTCCGTCGTTTCTTCTGGCCAACGACACTAACCACAGTCTTTTGTGCTCCCTGCTGGAGGCCTTCAATGCTACTATCGAGCACCAGTATTCAAGTATGTATATGTAGAGAACCCCCTGAATTATTAGAACACAGGTCACTAACATCACACAGAAAATCCGCAGCTTGTCTACAGTATTGTCCGGAATCGGAAGCGGTTTGAGGCTCTTCGTAATCTAACGCTCGACAGTGGTCGGGAAGAGATTGAGCGCCGGATGCAGCGTCGTAAGGATTCGGGTGGTACTGGCGACGAGTCGACCGACTTTGGATCTAGACGCAGCTCAGTCGACAGTCTTAGGAGCCCCACAACTTCACATAGCCACGGCCAACAGCAGACGCGGGGCTCTCACGCGCTCAGTGATGTGTCTGAAGACGGGGCATTTGCCATTGGTGACGAGGATGATGAGGAGGATAGCGACGAGGACGAGCCCCGGCCCACTCCCTCGCAGTCTAGCCTCAGTGAAAACCCGTCTCGTGCGTCGTCGGTCGTGTCTGTCGAAGATGCAGTACCAACCCAGATGCGCGGCATGTCGGAAAAGGCACGCGGAAAAATGCCTGCCGGTGCTGGCCCCTTCAATTTCTCGCGGCAGAACAGCACCACTAGCATGGGCAGCGGCTCAGCGGGCGGTGGAAGCAGTGAGAACCTGGCCGGCAGTGGTCGTCTCGATGGACAAGGCAATGGCGGGAGCGGTGGCGGTCTGGGAAGTGGCGGCCACGGTTTCGAGCCGACAACGCAGTGGATCGACAGCTGGCTGCCCGAGCTGCCTCTGCACACAATTCTGGCCGTGATTCAACAGATCTCGGCCCTGGTCCCACGGGACGAGTTGACGGCCGACTACCCGTCGCCAGACACGCTGCAGCGCATTCAGGACATTCATATTGCTGGCATCGAGCCCTCAACAATCCGTGTGCACTCGTTTGAGTGGTCTGCGCTGGCTTTGGGCTGGTATGAGTCAATGCTCTGGAGCTTTATTTTCAGCAGCGAAATGCAGGTTGCCAAGGGCACAGTTGTTGGCGTGTGGAACGGCACCGCAGTCAAATTGTTCCGCGTGCAGGAAGCCGCAGCCCAGGGACCGTCGCTGACATCGCCCAGAGGTGCTGTCGATGCTGTTGGTAGCAACATTGTCTCTCGGATCGGCCAGATCAACTTGCGCGGCAATAACGGTCCAGGTGTGGCTCTGGGACAGGCGTCCAGTGGTGCTGCAGGGGGTGCCACGAATAGCAGTACGGGGAACCCACCCGTAGGAGGAAACCCGACGACGCCGAGTGCGTAAGAAGTTTGCATTCATCATTTAGTTTTGCAACATCAGCCAAGTCATTGTTACGGAGTCTAGTCTTTTCTGTTTATTGTATTGTGTCAATCTTGTGCCTTTTTTCACTATGCAACATTCATTCTGCTTTCGAGCTCGACCTCCATTCGTGAGCCATGGAACCGCCTTCTATCAATAGTTCAAGTAACTTTATTGAACCCGTTTAAAGCGTATCTGAATGCTTGTGACAGTAACAGTGATAAGTTGAGACGTCGTGGAGATTCAATCCGCGCTAACCGGATATGGAAGTGTTACAGGCGTACCTGCCGCAACGAATTAAAGTGGGTCCATAGCTCACAGCGCCAAAGCTAAAGGTGTTCGTTCCCGTTGGAGAGAAGGACACGCCTCATCTCGCGACTCGACATCGACCAAGGCCGGCCCGACACAACCACGGCCGCGCAATCGACGGTGGCCAAGCTGTGATTTGTGATAGACGACAAGCGCTCCAAGTATTCCAGCCAGATTGTGATTGCAGAGCTCGACCTGAACACAGCTTCTCGAACTCGACCCTTTGCTACTTTATCTCGCCTCGATCCCATCCATCTACACTCCACGCGATGTATTCCTCCCTCGTCCGTCTTCAGAATGTCTTTGGCTTCTTCACGACCATCGTGACCGTCATTGCGTGCCTGATTGCCGCCACAGACCTACTTCATGCGCGCACGCCGAGTGCGACCGTGCGGCCAGCCGGTCTTCAAGTGTGAGTTGCATCACGACGACAGAAATCAACCAAGAGATATGTGACTAACCATAGTCTGCGTACAGAGTCCGTGGTCGCCCGCACTACTACAGCAAGAAGAAGGAAGAGTACGCCGTCGTGCGCTTCCACCTGGACGTCGATCTTTCGTCGCTTTTTACTTGGAACACGAAGCAGGTCTTTGTCTACGTCACGGCCGAATGGGGCGACGAGCACGCCAACGCGACCGAGGCCAGCAACACCGCTGTCATCTGGGACAAGATCATCACGAGCCCCAGCTCCGACCACCTGGCCAATATCGGGCCCATTGCGATGAAGAAACTCCGCAAGAGCTCCGAAGGCAAGAGCATTGATCCTAGTCGGTAAGTCTGCGGGTGTTTTGTGTTCGTTTAGGCCCCTTTTATCATTTAAGCTCCTACTAACTTGTCAGCGGCATCCTGCACCTCAAGAACCAGAAGCCAAAGTACCAGATCACACACCCCAGCGGCAAAATCGCCGAGACCGACCAGGTGCGTCTACGCGTCCACTACAACGTGCAGCCGTGGGTCGGCATGCTCTCGTGGAACCAGTATAGCGGCGACGGCAGCATCAGCAGCTGGCTGCTCCCCCAGCGCGGCGGCGCCGGCTCGCCGCTGTGGCAGCCGCTTGCTGGTGGCGAGAGCAAGCCGTTTGCGTTGCCGGCTGTTGGTGCCAGCAGCAGTGGCAGCAAGAAGGCAAAGACGGAGGGAAAGGCAACTGAAGGCTCGGCATAGACGACTGTGTGCTGAATGACCAGCGGTATTCAAGCTGTGAAAATGTATTTTACTTTGTCCTTTAGATTTGGAATTTGGATTATATGTGTCTTCTGTTCCCAAGGTGTGAGCCCGTTTTATTCCTGCAGGCTGCAATACACAACCCTTCATTTTTACAGCCGCACGCTATATGCTCTTCTTGCCTCACTTGTACGGTCATGAAATGAATATAATAAATGTAGGCTGTCTGCTTAAAGCTGTATGCTTAAATGCAGAGTATCTTCTCACATCACACTGAACAGAGTGTCAGAGCCTCATTATGATGTATTCACATGCTGGAGTGCCCTGTAACCCAGCGCATTTAGTGCCGGCTTTCAGAACGTCCAGGGGTGTTCTAGCTCCCCACTCTGTTGCCGTACCTGCCTGTGTTGTCTCTTTCGAAAGGCGGCCGCTTGTTTTTCCGGAACCGGCCTAACCCCGCCGCTGCGCCTTCCTGTTGCTCTGCCACTGTCGCTCGTGTTGCGCTAGCTCGGCAGGGGCGAGCCGCAGCACCTGCCTGCCTGGCGCTGCATCATAGGTGATGCATCTGGGTTTTCTTTGTTTGCGACGCATCACCAAACAGTCACCAAAGCCTCTCTTTTCCGTCACCTTTCCTTTTTTCCGCCTCCCCCCTCCCCCCTCTTCACATCCTCTCTCTGCTTTATTTCGTATATATTGCATTGCTTTTGTTTTAGCATTCTTTTTACGGTCCCAGCGACCATTCTTATCGGAACTCAGAACAAAGGACGCGCAGAACTGTGACCGAACACAACTTTTGTTGTTTCTGTCCCCTCCGTCCTTCTTCTCCGTTTAACAACATCCTCGAGTCACTCGACAATCCCAACCTACCTACCTACCTACCTCCTCGACCTTTCCTCCGCAGAAACCATGGGTGTCCCCAAGTTCTTCCGGTGGCTCTCGGAGCGGTATCCGGCCATCTCGCAGCTGATTGCCGAAAACCGCATCCCTGAGTTTGACTGTCTCTACCTCGACATGAACGGCATCATCCACAACTGCACACATAGCGACTCTGACGACGCCATGACCCGCATGAGCGAAGAAGAAATGTTTATTAAAATCTTCAACTACATAGAACACTTGTTTGGCAAAATCAAACCCAAACAAATGTTCTTCATGGCCATCGATGGTGTCGCTCCTCGCGCCAAGATGAACCAGCAGCGCTCGCGCCGTTTCCGCACTGCCCTCGATGCCGAGAACATGCGCAAAAAGGCCATTGCCGAGGGCCAGCAGATGCCTGCTGAAGAGCCCTTTGACAGCAATTGTATCACGCCCGGCACCGCGTTCATGGCAAAGCTGTCGACACAACTCAAATACTTTGTCAACAAGAAAGTCAGCGAGGACAAGGACTGGCAGAAGTGCACAGTTGTGCTGTCTGGCCACGACGTGCCCGGTGAGGGCGAGCACAAAATCATGGAGTACATCCGCAACGCCAAGGCGCAAAAGGACTACAACCACAACATGCGTCACTGTCTGTACGGCCTCGATGCCGACCTGATCATGCTGGGTCTGCTGAGCCACGACCCGCATTTCTGCCTCCTCCGTGAGGAGGTCACCTTTGGCCGCCAGAGCAAGGTCAAGTCCAAGGAGCTGGAGCACCAGAATTTCTACCTGATGCACCTCTGTATGGTGCGCGAATATCTCGAGCTCGAGTTCCAGGAGCTCAAGGCCGATGGCCTCATGAAGTTCCCTTTCAATTTGGAGCGCATCATTGATGATTTCATCCTCATGGCATTTTTTGTCGGAAACGACTTTTTGCCCAACCTGCCGCGTCTTCACATCAACGAAGGCGCCCTGGCCACCATGTTTACGCTGTATAAGCGCGTTCTGCCTCAGTGCGACGGCTATATCAACGAGGGCGGCCAGGTCAACATTGAGCGCCTCCGCATGCTGCTTGCGGAGCTCTCGAAGGAAGAATTCCGCTTCTTCGAGCACGAAATCGAGGGCGAGAAGTGGTACCAGGCGAAGCTGATGAGTCACGCGCCGGCCTATGAGGGTCTCACTATTGCTGTTGATAAAAAGAAGCGCGGCGGCCGGAATCGTAGTGGACACGGCACGCCTAGCAGCAGCAACACCAACAGCTTTGCTCCCACCCCCACCCCGCAGGCCGCCGCCGCATCGGCTGCAGCTGCCAACAAGGGCAAGCTTCAGTTGTCTAACTTCCAGAAGGAGCTCTGGAAGTCCAAGATCCGCAAGTTTGTCAGCAAGCCGACCGCCACGCCTCTGGATCTGGGCGCCGACCTCAAGGCGGATGACCGCAAGTTTGTCCAAGATCTGGCCGACAGTCTGAGAATCGACTGGAAGACCGACGAGGACGGCGAGGGCAACCGCAACTTGGTCCTGTCCTTCCCCGCCGACCGTGTGGCTGCTAAGAACAGCCAAGACGGCGACGATGAGGAGGAGGAAGAGGCGCAGCTGGCCCTCTTCCGTGTCATGAAGAAGTACGACACGGCCGATGTCGTCGACGTCTTCGCCGGCGAGTCCCAAGAGGCCTTGGACAAGCTGTACATGCTCAAGTTCCAGCAGTGGAAGGATGCCTACTACAAGGAAAAGTGGCACTGGTCCGACGCTGAGCTCAACGACGAGGTTCGCAAGCTCACCGAGAACTACGTGCAGGGCCTGCAGTGGGTGCTGTTCTACTACTACCGTGGTATTGCCTCGTGGCCGTGGTTCTACCAATATCACTATTCCCCCTTGATTTCCGACGTCATCAAGGGCTTGGGTGCCGACCTGAAATTCAAGCTCGGCCAGCCCTTCCGCCCCTTTGAGCAGCTGATGGGAGTGCTGCCTGACCGCAGTAAGAGCATTGTGCCAACGGTCTACTGGCCCCTGATGACCGACGAGAACTCGCCCATTATCGATTTCTATCCCCGTGATTTCGAACTCGACATGAACGGCAAGAAGATGGAGTGGGAGGCTGTCGTCAAGATTCCCTTCATCGATGAGCGCCGCCTGCTGGACGCCATGGCGCCCAAGAACGCGCTTCTGTCGGACGAGGAAAAGGCCCGCAACGAGTTTGGCGCTGCCATTGAGTTCGTCTACCATAGCGGCACCGACTTTGTCTACCCGTCGTCGCTGACGGGGGTCTTCCCGGACGTTGTCCACTGCCACTGTGTTATGAACCTCTTTGACCTGCCGCCCACTGACGGCCTCGACTACCTTCACGATCTGACGGACGGCGCACTGCTTAATGCGTCGGCTCTCGCAGGCTTCCCCAGTCTTCAAACGCTGGATTACAACGCCGCGCTCGCCTTCCATGCTGTGAACGTTTTCCAGCAGGACAGCCGCAACGCCAGCATGGTGGTCACGCTGGCCAACACTGAGGTGACTGGCAACATCGAGACCGCCAAGAAGAAGCTCGGTAAGCGCTGCCACGTTGGCTACCCCTTTTTGCAGGAAGCAAAGGTGGTGCGCGTGTCGGACGAGCTCTTCAGCTATACGCTTGACGACAAGGGCCTGGTCGTGCAGACGCCGCATAACGAGCGGCAGATCAACCAATGGTCGTCAAAGGCGCACAGCATCGAGGACTACTACAGCAAGCGCCTGGCCATTGTCACGGGCGCCGTCGAGTCCATTCTCCACGTGCACATGCTCAAGGGTCTCATCAAGACCAACGACGGCGCCACGGTCAAGGAGTACGCCGAGAACCTTTCCATGGAGACCGACTACGGTACCCAGGTCGTTGTTGACTCGGTCGTCAACGAGGACGAGCGGTTTATCGAACGCGCTGCCGTCTCCATCGACCAGGAATTCCCCATCGGCTCGCATGCCTTCTACCTTGGCGAATACAACTATGGCCGTCCCCTGGGCGTGACTGGCCACAAGGGTGGCAACCTGAACATTATGGTGTCCGCCCTCAAGGGCAAGGAGCCCCGGTTCTCGCACGACATCGTTCTTGCCGCCAACCGCATGAACCACTACACCCCTTCGTATGCCGTGGCCAAGTCCCTTGATCTGCACCCGCTGTCGCTGAGCAAGATCACTTCGTCCTTCTACGTGTTTACCGTTGGCAACCTCAAGGTCAACCTGGGCCTGAACCTCAAGTTTGAGGCCAAGAAGCAGAAGGTGCTAGGTTTCTCGCGCAAGTCTGGCACGGGATGGGAGTTCAGCACGGCCGCAATCCAGATGATTGCCAACTACATGGTCACGTTCCCTGACTTCTTTGCCGGTCTCAAGCACCTGCCGCAGAACCGCGACATCAAGGACACCGATATCTGGCCGGACCAGTCCGTGGCGTCGACGCGTGTCAAGGAGATCGGTGCCTGGCTCAAAACGCTGGAGACTAACAAGCTCGAGCGCGTGCCCCTCGATGCCGAGCAGCTCGACTCTGTCATCGTTTCCCAGATTGTAGAAGCGGCCGACAGGGCGGGTGTTGCTTCGACGCCCACCGAGAACAAGGCCATCAACAACGTGCCTCGCAACGCTGTGCTGAAGCCGGCCGACGCCGAGCAGCGCCTGGGCAACCAGACGTTTGAGATTGGCGACCGCGTCGTCTATGTTCAAGACTCTGGCAAGGTTCCCATTGCCCTGCGTGGTACTGTCGTCGGCATCAGCCGCACACCCACGACCAAACTGCTCGACGTTGTCTTTGACACGACCTTCATGAGCGGTACTACACTGGGCGATCGCTCCCCGCCTTTCCGTGGCCAGGTGGTGCCTGCATCGTCCGTGCTGAACCTGTCTAACCGCCAGATCATTGCCGGATCGCGTGCTGCTAACGAGCGCAACCCGAACACATCGGCTGCCCGCTCTGGTGGTTTCACCCAGAATGGCCAGGGCCAAAACCAAGGCCATGGAATCCGCCAGTACCGCGATGCTTCTGCGCCGGCTCCTCTCCGTGGCAGCTTCCGCGGCGCTCTGAACGGCTCTAACAACCGTGGACGCGGCGGCCAGCAGCCGCCGCCGCTGACACGCCCAGGACCCCGCCCTGGCACAACCCTCGAGCATAGTAGCCTCGTTTATCGCCCTGGTGGTGAACAGCAGCAGCAGCAGAACAACGGACGCGGCGGCCGTGGCGGTCGCGGCGGTCGTGGTGGTCGTGGTGGCAACAACAACGCTAACGGCAACGGCAGCGGCGGCCAACAGCAGGCCTCGGCGTCGCCGGCCGCTGGACAGTCGTTCAACGCTGTGCCTCCACCCCCCAATCTGGATGCCAACCGTGGCGGCCGTGGTCGTGGTCGCGGTGGCCGTGGCCGTGGTGGGCGTGGCAATAACAACGCCGGCGCCCGTGGCGGTAAGGACGGCCAGCAGCAGCCGAAGAACGGCGGTGGCAACAACAATGCCAGTGCTGCTGCTGCCCCTGCCCCGGCTGCCACTTCTGCTGCTGCCTCTTCTTAACAAATTAAGCACAAATCTCTCTTTTTTCCTCCATGCAAATCAAAGATTGGCTGTATCACTATGCAGCTTGAAACACAGGCTTGGTTTGGTTTTATTCGCGTTTGATTACGATTTACTCCCTTTTCTTTTCTTTTCTTTTATTTTATATTGTTTTACTTGTATCGTTTTCTCTTATTCCTTGTCGTTTTATTTGTTCTTGATTTTTGTTCTTGATTGTTGTTTTTATGTCCTTTTTCCTGGTTTTATTCGGTTACTAAAAGCGCTGGAGTCATGTGGTTTGCTCATGGTAAAAGGAAGGAGCATTATTCTTCTTGTTATAACGGCTCCTTTTTTGGGTTTATTCACGACATTGTCTCATGGGTTTTATGTACGGATGTTATAGATAGCGAGTCGGTCATGAAAACAGGTTTGCATGGGGGGCAATGAGGCCAGAATGCGAGAGTAATCGTGAGTTTGACTGACAAAACGTGCCTGTGAATCGTCTGCCATATACGCCGTAATGCAAATTCTCCGTATTAATATCACTCTACGGCATACGACATACATTCACAGTTGTCGTGGAACCAGCCAATCAAGAGCTGTACTGCGGGAGCTGTAGCTGTTGTGTGGGGCTAACTCGTTTGGTACGTGTTCTGCCGTTCTCCACCGCTCGCAATTCACTTTACGCGACCTTGTGGTGGGCAGGAGCAGCCGAGCGAGGCGGTCGCGGGTCCGTCTGTCGCGGTTTCCTTAAGCTTTTTTGGCGTGTTTCTCTCCTTCCTGCCCCCCCCCTCGCTCTTGCTGCCTTTGCGATCTGACCTTTCTTGCCAATTCGCATCACCAATTCCCCTGAAAGCCCCTGAGATAGTTCTCTCTTCTTCGTTACGGTCAACAATCTGTCGATCCAGTGTTTTATCAAATTCCGACGTCTTCAACGATCCCTGGACCCTGTCACACCAACCTCAGTCTTCCCTTCTCCTCCAACAAGCTACCTCAGTCGCAAACATGGCCCCCCAGGGCGCAACAGTCGTAGATGATGTGGATGGTGAGTCTTTTCAAAATGAATCGTTTTTGGAACAGTTGACGTCTCCTTCATGGCAGGTTGTCTGCGATGGACAAGAGTGCGTGGTCCGTTTGATGCTAACAATCTGCTTTTGCGAATACAGTGGATATGCAGCGCGATGACGGCAACAGCATCGACCAGGAGCAGCGGGTGATCAACGAGGGTAAGTCGACATAACACAGGCGGGATTTAAGTGGCAATGGGGAGTGAAGCATTGGCGAGGGGAAAGTGACCGCGGGGTGCGTGGCCTTGATGTGTGTGACAGTCAGGTGGTGGCTAACATTGCCTCCAGAGTACAAGACATGGAAGAAGAACAGCCCCTTCCTTTACGACATGATCCTGAGGTAAGAAAACACAAACATACACCAACGTGCCCGTCCCAAAACTAACAAAGCCTCAGTAATGCCCTGCCATGGCCGACTCTGACGACACAGTGGTTCCCCGACGTCAAGGTGCTTGAGGAGAAGAAGTCGCGCGTCTACAGGCTGCTTCTCGGCACGCACACCTCCGAGGACCTTCCCAACTACCTGCAGATCGCCGAGGTCTCCATCCCGATGCTGAACGAGCCCAACGTGGCCGACTACGACGAGGAACGCGGCGAGATCGGCGGCTACGGCAACAAGGGCACCAGCGGTGCCAACAATGGTAGCGGGAGCGGCAGCGGCAGCAATGGTGCGTCTGGCAGCAACGGCGCCGGTGCTCCCTCCATCAACTTTAACATTGTGCAGCGCATCGACCACCCGCAGGAGGTCAACAAGGCCCGCTACCAGCCTCAGAACCCAGACATCTTGGCCACGCTGTGTGTCGACGGTCGCGTGCTCATCTTTGACCGCACCAAGCACAGCCTAACGCCCACGGGCACCGTCAACCCGCAGTTCGAGCTGGTTGGCCACAAGCAGGAAGGCTTTGGCCTGGCATGGAACCCGCATGAGGCTGGCTGCCTGGCGTCGGGCAGTGAGGACACCACTGTGTGCCTGTGGGATCTCAAGCAGGCCACGGCCGGCAGCAAGATTATTAAGCCCGCACGGCGCTTCACCCACCACAAGAACATTGTCAACGATGTGCAGTACCATCCTATCAGCAAGAGCTTTATCGGCAGTGTGTCGGACGACATGACTCTGCAGGTTGTTGATGTGCGGCACGCTCAAAACGACAAGGCGGCCCTCGTGGCCCGCGACGGACACACCGATGCAATTAACGCCCTCGCCTTCAACCCGACCAGCGAATACATTGTGGCCACAGCATCGGCGGACAAAACAATTGGCATTTGGGATCTGCGCAATGTGCGCGAGAAAGTGCACACACTCGAGGGCCACAACGACGCTGTCACGTCGCTCTCGTGGCACCCCCACGAGGCCGCCATCCTCGGCAGTGGCTCATACGACCGCCGCATCATCTTCTGGGACCTCAGCCGCGTCGGCGAGGAGCAGCTACCCGACGACCAGGAGGACGGCCCGCCGGAGCTGCTGTTCATGCACGGCGGTCACACGAACCATCTGGCTGACTTTAGCTGGAACCCCAACCCGGCTGACTCGTGGTTGGTCTGCAGTGCCGCTGAGGACAACCTGCTGCAAATCTGGAAGGTTGCGGACTCTATTGTCGGTCGCGACGATGCTGACCTGCCGGTGGACGAGATGGACCGTTAGAAACCGGCCTCTCCTCGTACCAATAATGGTGCCAATTCCATCTTCCATGAGCCGACGCCCGAATGGATGGATGAGGAGTTTTCGACTGGTCTGCTTTCGCCTGGATCTGAGCGACCTTCTTGATCTTGATGCTCCTTGTTACACCCTTTCATCTACTGTCTGTTTTCGGATTTGCTCGACTTCTCTTATTTTCTCCTTTCTCGGAGAAACTTCTGTCGGTTGATTCCCACCTGCAATTTTCACTGTGCTTTTGTTTCTTTTTTTCTTCATTACTTTGGCTTATTTTTCTGCTTGCACAACGGCGTACCTGGGCTTCGGGAAGAGATGGGAGGGGAGGGCGATGACGTGCAGGACCAAGTTTTGGCCTTCCGTCAGTGGTTTCAGAGCTGCTGTTCCAAAGACTACGAATGCAGAGACCAGTGTCTTTCCTTTGGCGGTAGGTCAGGAGGCACTGCTTAATATAAAAGTTCTTTTCATATCGGTTCTTATTTTGTCGTGTGTCGTATTTTAAAGGCCATCCTCATCTTTCCTCGCACCGCGGGCAGATTCCAGTGCCTCCTTAGACGAGTCCGTCTTGCAACGCCTTTGTTTATTTCTCTATTTTCCCTTTTTGGTGCCCTTTCCATACTTTGTGTAACACAGTCTTCTGGGCCGTGCATGCTGATCTCGAGTCTCGTGTTTGCACGGTGAGATGTAAGTTCGTCGTCTTGCTATTGTTCCACTTTTACCCGTCCTTAGCGGGTGTTTCTTGCTATTGTTCTTGATCGAGGCCTCGCTGCTCTATTGACGATGGACCTTAAGCTCTGAATAGCTTCGATTTTGACCATTCTGGCCAGCCAACGAAGGCCTTTGGCACAGCGAAGAGACAATGCTTGTCGCCACCCACACTCGTTTGCTTCTCTATTGACTCGAAACTCGTCATTCATTTTTTATTCACGATATTTTCATCTTCCAACTGGATCCTCTGAGAGGTCCATCTCACGCTTTTTTCTACCGTCAACATTTATATCTACTTCGCCTCTATTTGTATCCTTCTCTTGTTGTTCTCGTTCACATTCTCTATTCTCTTTTCTCTTTCTTACACAACTTTCTTTTTTATCATAACTGCAAACTATCACGACTTCTCCACACGAGTTCTGGTGTATATCACAAAACGCAGCCATGAATCTCTCAACGCCCAACGGCAAGGGCAAGAAACGAGCCCTGCCCCTCAACCTGCAGGAGATCGCAACCGCGATCCAGAATCTTCCCGGAGATTCCTCAGCTCTCCTGCCGACCCCAGCAGCGTTTGCCCTGTCCTTCCAGCAAGCTGAGGGCTCGTCGCCATCTTTTGTTGGCGCACCTCCCGCTTCTGCAACTATTCCGACCGATACCAAGTACCAGCAGATCCTCAAGCGTGCTGCTCGCCACAATCGCCGCCGCCTCCGCCGCGATATTGGCCGCCATCGTTACAAGACCAAGCATGTTGTCGGCCTTCTCCAAGACGAGCATCAACTGGACCAGGATCGGGACAAGATCATGGCCGAATTGCCGGGCGAGGGAAAGGACCTGAGCCTTGACGAAATCGCCCAGGTCTGGTCAGCAATTAAGCCGGGAACATCAACTTTCGCCTGCGACATTCCGGGTACGCTCTTCTTCAAAGGGCCAGTCCAAATCCTCACGAAAAGCCTCCCGGATATCACCGGCGGAGACAATGGCCAGCCCCGCAAATTCACAATCTGCAGGCCCGGCACAGTCCTCCAGTCTACTAAGTACTTCAAGGCATTTGTCAACACGCCTCAGGACGCAGAGATAGGTGCAATCGCGATCTCGGCCAGGCCATTGCAGGTTCTCCAGCCCCGCCGTCAACGTCAGCTTGGGGGGAAGAGACCCATGGCGGATCAGCTGCAATCGAGCCCGCCTTCCTCCAAGAGACGCCTTATTTCCAGAGCCGTTTCCCTCGGTGATCATCCCATGCAGAGCGAAGAGAGCGACACTGGCGCCGTCCAATTCCAGCCCAGCCGCAGCTCTTCTGCACAGGCAGCTCCAGTGACCGATGACGGCGACGTGTCTGATTTCCAACTCTCTCTGCCCGTGGCTAGAAACGTCAAGTTTGACCTCATCAGCTCTATTGCGTCCTGTCTCGATATCGTCCTGCACTTGTGCAAGTTTCTTACGCTGAAAGATATCCTCGTCCTATACCGCACCAGTCGTGTCTTCAAGACAACCTTTGACAGCAACCTCGAGGGCAATGTTCTGCTGGTGGCTCGTCAGTTCGCAACACCCGAGACCATCAGTATCTTTCCGTGGAAACTCTGCCTGAGAGCGACCACTGTCGTGCCAGCTCACCTTGATGAAGCCAACAACAAGTCTGTCCATCAGTCAAAGCGGGCTCCAACTCTGCGTTTTGTCAACATGCTCGTCAGCCGTGAACGCAAGGTGCGCGACATTGTGTCTTGTCTGGCTCGCAGCAGCAAGCGCCTCCCTCAAGCAAATGCCACTGCCGCTCTCAAGAAGATGTGGCTTCTCATGGACCTCCCCACGAACCAGGAGCGGATGACCATGCTCCAGAATGACAAGCTCTTTGCCGACGCGGACCTCCTCACCATCCAGATGTTCCACGTCAAGATGGTCATGCTCTTCCACCACCCGGCCCGTGGCCCAGATCAGTTTTTTACCGATGCAACCGCCATGTTCAATGAGGTGTTTCCCGATCTTAATCAGGGTGCCGCTGCTACCAACAATGCTCAAGCCGACGGAGGTGGCGATACCACAGACAACATTGAGATCAACCAGGCAGCGGCTGCCGCCGCTGCCGCCTTTGTTCTTCGTCAGCAACAGGAGCTTCCAGAGCACTCACTAGTTGAGGCACTCCTTGGCCAGCGCAGCGGCTTTGACATCCTCTGGAACTGTCTGCGCTCCAAGTCCTTCCGGACAGTTCGAGAGATAGTTGAGCTCAAGGTCCGCTACGACTACACGCCACCAGCTATCTCTGAAAATTTGTCAGTGTCAACGCCTTTCCATGTCTTGAATAGCCAAGGCCAGGATGGATCATCAGCACTTTCTGAGCGCTTCGGCATGGACAGCTCGTCGACTTTTCAGATGGATGTTGAGAACGCCGATTTTGTTGATTTCAGCTCCAGCCTTGATTTTGATGCCGACTCCAGCTTTGGATTCGACCAACCCAACGCCGACGACCAGCCGCAGCAACACAGCGACAATCCTCAGCACGCTATTCTCACCGAAGTTATGCAGGCCGTCCCGGTGTGGGAGATGGGCATTGGCCACCTCGAGGGCTGGGGCCAGGGCTCACAGCACCTGCTTCGTCCCGACGAGCTGATTCCGCTTGAAGCTGCTCGCCGCATGCGCGCCAATCCGGAAGAGCACTTGGACCTCACCAACCATGTCCCTTTCATGGGAGTCTGGGGCTACCGCGACCTTGAAACGGGCCACAACAGTCTGCCAACACTCAACGAGATGTACATTTCCGATGACGAAGACAACGACGACCTTTTCCGCTTCAACTTGGACGATAAAGAAGGTGGCAATGATCTTGACGGCGAGAACAAGGAGAATGTCGGAGTTCCCGCCCACTCTCACAGCGACGGCTTAGACGGCAACCATATCGCACTTATTGCAGGCCTGAACGCAGAGTATAACGACAACCAGCTCCCTCACCCCGAGATGTATATAGACAAACGGTGTGGCAACGTGCTCGCTGGCAAGCGCGAATGGTTGCCGTGGATGTGCCTCAAGAGTCACTGGGGCACCTTGAACATGGAGGAGAAGTTCCATGTTTGGTGGGAGAACCATCAGATGCGGCTGAAGCGGCAATCGTACACTCAATCCGCCGACAACGACCAGCGGGCCAGCAGCGCCAACACCAACAACAATGCCGACGCCGATGCCAACGGCGGTGCCAACATTGACGGCAACGAATTCTCGTACACGCAGCCCGACACGATCGACGAGGAAGCAGACGACGCAGATGACGAGGAAGCAGACGACGCAGATGATGAGGAAGACTACGAGCTTGGATCGGATTTCGGAGAGGAAATGATGCACGAAGACTTTGATTTCTACGAGGAGGTCCGGAGCGGCGGCGATCCCTACCGGGCTCTTGACGAGACTTTTGACGAGATGGGCCTGCCCAGCACACCTCCAGCTGGAACAACTTCGAGCTCAAACGCCACAGCCAACATTGTCCCAAACCCGGAAGTCGACGCCAATGGTGAGCCTGTCATCCCGCTGCCAGAGAATTCTGAGAACTTGCCCGGACGCCACAAGCGCCTGATGCGCTCCTACATCCGCTGGGCTCTGCGCGAGCAAGACGAGGTCGATGAGGCTCTGCTGGCACAGGCCGACATGGAGTATGACGACGAGGAGCTGCAGCATTGGGATACTTTCTTGGCAGACGTTGCCGCATCCGGCAACCCAGCGTTTGCGAGCCTCCTCGGTGATGACGATGACTCTGGCCTCGACCCGATGAGTGACGACGATCTGCCGCCTACACCAACTGTGCCGACCCCCGAAGAAGTTCTTCTGCCCAACTTTGGCAGCATTGGAGATGTGGTGCGCCTCTCTCAGGAAGCGAACAAGGCCATGGCCGAAGTCGACGCGGCCAGAATTGCCTCACAGTCCGACGACCCGAATGTGGCAACTATGGCATGCATTCGCCTGCCTGAGTTGATCAAGGAGGTTGATAGCATCAAGGCACAGATTCATGCCTCGATGGAGGGCGAGGTGTTTGCACTGGAGCCCTGAGTGGAGGGGGAAGGAATGGAAAGGGGAGGAACCAAGTGTGTGAAGATGTATGGGGGGATGGGGATGTCCCGGGAGGAGGGTGTGGGTTTGTGTTTGCTATTTACTGCCATGTCTCTTTGGTGCGTCGTTACTTGCGCCGCCGATGCCTTATTTGTTGTTTCCAGATGGCCACTGGCCATCTGGAGGTCATGCTTTTGTACTGCATTTCATGCCTATATAGGTACATGCAATAATCAATACTGCGGTCTTTAAAATCAAACAATCCCATTATCCAAGTCACGCCTTATAAGCAGAGCAGTACATCACTGGCTCTCGCGGATCAATGAAAGGCAGTAATGGAAAGACAAAATGACTTAAAAAATCTAAAGTTAGGGAAATATACAGGGTTTTTGTGCGGATTTTATAGATCTTTAGTTCCATCTTTACATGCACCGTCTTATGATGTTGGGGCACTTGCTGCTCTTCCTCGCTTCATTGCTTCATAGCTTTCCTACAACGTCAAAATACTCGTTCGATATTGCCATCGTGGCAAGCCCTCTTGAAATACCAGTCCAGTTATCGGCTCAAGATAAATTAAGCGGTCTCCTCGGGGTACAGCTCCTCCTTCAGGACAATGCCGAGCTCCTCCTTCAGGGGCTTAAGCTCCTCGAGGTACTGCTCGTACTGGCCCTTGTTCTCAACCTTGGCCTTGATGCCTGTGAAAAGATCTGTGTTAGTATCTGGGAGTAGTGCGACGGTATATCAAGTTGTATGACTCGGCATCGATGTCACGTACCCTCGAAAACGCGGACGGCGGTGGGGTAGTCGTTGACTCTCCGGGCGGCTTTTAACGCGGCAATCAGCACGGACGGCGAGGGCACCAGGTCGTAGGCGAAAGCGTTGTTCAGATTGCGCTGGAGCTCGAAGACGTCCTGCACGGAGTCAAACTCCTTCTCGTATCTAAAACACACGGGTCAGCTTCAATGTTTCAATTGTGCTTAATTATGCTTCGAACATCGATCTCTCGGCATCAATTGGCTCATATGGTGGTCGGGAAGGGTAGAGGCGGCCTTTGGAGCTGGCAGGGGCGGGTACGGAGCTCCCCTCCGAGGAGAAAGCTCGACCAAACGCGCCCGCTTCCGCTACTCCGATTGCGCACGTCCACCCTCGCCCAAGTGCCGCCAATTGCACCAATTCGGCCCTCCTCCCTTCAATCCTCGCATCGCAAATCGCATTCGCAAGTCGTGTCGCGCATACCTGGCGGTGAAGTCCTCGAAAGTCTCCTCCTGGTGCTCGGACCGGAGACGAGCGCCGGCGCTGAAGCTGGCCTTCTGGACAAAGGCGGTGCGGACGACGGGGCGGGCTACAACGGGGGCCCGGAAACCACGGGCGGCGGCACGGAAGATCGAGGCGGACATGCTGAACGGTAGGTGGCGGGCGGTGGCTCGGTGGTGGTGGAGAGGAGAGCTTGTGCGTGTTGGCTTTTGGTTTTGCCGGGATATGACGAGACTACGAAAAATCGTCGGTTAAAAGAGATTTTCGCACTCAATTGGCGTTGCCGCAGGGCCGCTCGTCGGAATTGGGCAGCGAAGAGGAATACGGTGCGTTTCGATTTGGCAGAGGAGGGGTGCGTGGGCGCAGTGCGGTGAGAGAGAATCGTCGTGAAGAAGAGTCAAAGGTAGGCGAGAGGAGAGGAAGCGGAAAGGGAAGGGAAGAAAAGAGGTAGCAAGCGGGAATCGAATGATGTTTTTTTCCCTCTCGGTTACAATGGTGCTCTCCCGTAATGCCACACTACCACACTACTCTGGTCCTGCTAACTTTGCGGGCTTTGTCTGCTGGGGAATGGGACCCAGGCGCTGTGGCTAGCACTGGGAAGGAACCCACCCCACCTTTAGTCTTGCCCTCAGGTTCCTCTCCCTGCGAAAAGCTCCCGTTATTTTCCTGCCATTGTCATGCACCCTCCTCCAAAACCGTCTGGCGTTGACGCCTCAGGCAGCGATTTTTAGGGCGACCACGCAGGATAGTCCAAAGCTTCCCCACAACTGGCCCAATCACCAAACGCGCTTTCCCAATCGCTGGGTGGACTGATTTCTGATTGCTCCTGACGAAGATAAACATCGAAAGAGTGGCAGGTGGGCAGCATCAACAGAGGGACGAGGCCATTGCTCCTTCCATTTGCACGGCATGCAGCTGCAATTGGAGACACTGCATATATTGATATATGCCATTAGTAAGGCTACGGGATGTTGGAGTGGAAGTTAACTTGTCCCCAAGTGCTCCATTGCCCAATCCAAGCTCCCAAATGTTGGCTGTCGCATGTGCACAGGTCTAGGCCACTTGACAACCTTGTACGATTTATGTTCAGGCGGTTCGCACATTGCCCGTCGTTTCATTGGGGCATTTTAGATTTTGTCACGTGATTCTACATGGTCATTTCTCTGTCAATACGTCGAGGTCTGTCAAGCATTGCGCACAGCAATGACAGTGCAGCTTTTTGTCTTGTGACATTGCATAATGACGAGCTCGACCACAATGGATCAGAGCTCGAGGGTCGAAAATCTCAATTGGGCTTTGTCCACTGTTCCTTCGCAGGTCTAGATCATTGGACCTAGGCCTCGGCGTCGCAAATTGCCCTCACAGCTCCCAAGATCTGATCGGGTCGAGATATCCTTATCCAAGGTTCTTGCTCCTTTTATCTATGCGCGAGGCCGCGCTCGAGGCAAGGGCCGCTCTCAATTGCGCCGCGAAATTCAGGGGGGACAATATTTGTCTTGGTAATACAGTGACTCAGCAAACAAAACGCTAATTTTTTCGCAAATCGTACACTTTAGAAAATGAAAATCTAATAAACACAAACGACAAAATCAAAGCGATAAATAAATTTTACTTTTTGAAATTATGTAGATACGTAAATATAATAAATGCGAAACTGATGATATTTTTTTTATTTGATTTGATAATGTGGTTGTCGAGATATGTAAATTAGAAAATATAAGTGAATTTTTTCTTTTTTTTTCTTTTTTTTTTATAACTTAACTTTTATATTAAACATTAAATAAAATATTTAAAAAATAAGTAAAGTAGCAAAGTTTTTATTTAATAATTAATAATTTGTACAAAAGTTTTTAAATATTTTATTTTATAAAAACGAATATAATTTTATAAATATTAAAAACTATATGTATTTTTTTTTTCATTTTTATATAATTTTTATTTAACTTTAAAATATATCTTTTAAATAAATACTTATATAATAATTATATATATCATTTTAATCCTTATAAATCTCTCTTTACAATAGCATTATTTATATAATTTTATATTTTGTTGTTATTTAGATATTAATGAAAACGTCTGGTAGATTTTTTAGGGCATAAGAGTTTTTTGGTCGATTAGCGTTTTGTTTACAGTGCCACTGTACTTAAAGCTTAAAAATATAACTTTAAACTATTATAAACTAAACGTTAAACGGTTATCGGTTAACCGTCGTTTATTTATAAAAAACTCCTTTAATAAAAATTACGAAAACTTTTCGTAAAAGGTTTTCTTTATAGTAAATTTTTAATTTACTTAAAAAATTTTTTTTCGAAAGCGAGAGCTTATTATAAAACTAAAGGTAACCACTTTTTCAAGTCGAAGTTTTTTAAATAAAGCTTTTCGTTCGTCGATAGTTTTAAGATTATTTAGTAAACGAAAGTCTTTTCGTATTATATACTTTATTTTTTTTATACATTTTCTTTATTAAGTTACTTTTACGGTTGTATTTTTTTATAATATTATAATTATTATTAAGGTTAACTATATTACTTTTACATTTAACTTAATTATTTTTAAAAATTTACTTTATTTTAACTAATCTTTAATTACGTTAAAAAGTAATATTATTAATAATATAGATATAAACGAAAAAAAAAGTAATTTACTATTAATAATAACACCGAATTAAAGGAAAAAAAAGTTACGAAACGATATAAAAGTAAAGGTAAAGTCGTATATATTATAAAACTAAATCTTAAAAGATTTAAAAGTAAATCGAGAAAGACTTGTATCGTTAAAAAATATATAAAAAACTAAGTTAAACGCTTTACGCTCAGTTCGTATATATACCGTTTACTACGTAACTAACTTTAATAGTTACGTAACTATTACGTAGTATTTAACCCGTCGCTTTATACTTATTTTTATAAAGTTTAGTTAAAGCTTTACCCTTTAACCTTTAACTTTAAAGAAAAAGAGTAACTATAACGGGTTATAAGTTATTTAAAAGTAAATTATAACTTACTTATAATAAATTAATTAATAACCGTTTAATAATATTAATTAAATAAAATAAATAATTACGATAAAAAGTAATAAAAACGTATAATCGTTATCGAGAGTTAAAGTAAGTTAATTATTAATATAAAACTAAGTTTTACCTTTTTTATTTTTTTTAATAAAAAAAAGTTATTACTTATAAAAAATTTACCTCTCTACTAAGTCGTTAAAGAGTCGTATACGACTCTTTAAACCTTAGTGGTTAACTAACCGGCCTATATCGTACGTAATTACGTAACTTATTATATAACTTTACTTTATAGTTATATGGTTATAATAATTAAGTTTATAATAACTTAAGGTTAAAAGAATATTTAACTTTAAGCTTTAAGTTATTAAACGGTAATTTTTTTATAGTTTTTCATTATAATATTAAAAAAATTAATAAATAAAAATAAAATATAATAATATTTTTCGTTAAAAAACCTTTTTTAATAACTTCGCCGGTAAGTTTTTAATTTATTTACGAAAAGTCGTTAAAAACTAAAGTTATCTTTAAATATTAAATTAAAACTTTTAAATTTTCGTTCTTTAATAATATTTTAAATTAATCGGTAAACGAAAGTTTTTTATATAATATATTTTATTTTTTTAATTATTTTTTTTATTAAGTTACCTTTTTAATTATTTTTATTTTCTTTTATAATAATATAAAAAAATCTTAATATCTTATATAAATTAAAAAAGTAAAAATTAATTTTTTATTTAATATTAAATTTACTTTAAAGTTTTTATTATATTATTATATTTATTATTTAATTTTACTTTTAAAACTTTTATAAATTTTTTATTTTTTAAAATTTTTTTATTATTTAACTTTATAATATTATTTAATTTAAAATCTATTATAAGTTTATAAATATTATACGTTTAATTTATACAAATTTAATATTTGTTAAAATATTTAATTTTAAATAATAATAAATGGAATAACTTTTTTTTAAAACCTTTAATTAATATATATGTTAAAGCGTTAACGCCTTCTTTAAAAAAGCGCGTAAACCGCCGCGTAAAGGATAAAGCGTAATATAGCCATTAATAATATTTTTCATGTTTTCCTCAATAACATAGATGTACTAATCAGTGTGGTTGTGTATCGGGCTACAGAAAACCCACTTCGTAAGTACAAAGTCTGAAGTGCGTGGGGGCGAACGCGCGTATTAATTACATCGCTGCCACAACTACATTTACCGGAAAAACAATTCGCCAGAACTGCAACCACGAACCCGAAGTAACAAGGCCACCACGTACCAACCAGAAACCGACAATACTGAAGCTTCCAACACGATTTGTTATCTTGAGAACAAAGTCGTACAGCACCACCACCACACAACCGCGAAGAACGAGGTGTATTTGTTATATACCATTTACACCTTTATTGCCAAACTAAACAGTCCCCGACAATGGCTACGAGACAAGCTACTCTGTGAGCGCCCTATCCGGAAGCCTCTTCTTTCCTGTTCCCGACAACGGGACGATTGCTAACCAGCATACATCAGATCACTCTATCGTCGGTCGCTGAAATTATCACTCGACTGGGCGGTCCATAGACATCTATGGCGTGGTCAGGCACTTTACATTCGATCTCTTTTCGAAGCGAACAAAAACATAACGAGCCCGAGACAACAGCGAGTGAGTCTGGACGAGCAGGCAAATGTCTATCAAAGTGTGAAGGCTAACATATTGTCTAGGCTCTCATTAAGGAGACTGAGAAGTTGCTGGAGAAATGGAAACATCCGGAACCATACGCGTTTCCGACTGCACCAGGAGGTTTGTACACGAATCATATAACCATACCGTCAAGCGGCTCAGAAACGTAGCTGACGTCTCTTTCACAGGGTCCAAATACGAAAGAAATTTGCCGGCTCCCATCATCGACCGTAGGTCAAATCCAATGTTTCGTATCACAAAATCCAAATCGCTAATGTCAAAACAAGCACCACCACAACTGAAATTCTAACTCATTGAAATTCCCATTGAGACTCCGGCCCAATTTACACCGCTGGCATTGAAGCATGGATGGAGGACTGATTCTGACAGGGCAGCATACGTATGGATCTCCACTGTTTGTTCGGTAAATTTCACGATGGAATATATCCCACGTTCTGGGTAAGGTAATGGTTTGCCGAGGGAAAGACGTGCCGGACAGCATATAAGATAGGGGAACAGTAATAATGTGATAAGAGGCATACCAAAATGATAATTATTACACCTGCAGATGCAAGGAAGTGCACACAAGAGATTGACTCAAGAGCACAAAACCCCACCTACGGAACATGCAAAGATAGTGCACGAACAACGACAGAACCAGAGGCAAACAAAAGAAAACGTTACCAATGCACGACGATGAAACAAAAAATTATCTCCTCATTCATGAACCGTTTGCCGTAAAATAAATCAATAAACAGACAGGGCTCTAATGTACAAACCCGAACATAAAAGACAACCAAACCATTGTGAATCCGTGACCCCATATTGTGATGACACCCAAACAATCCCGAACGGGGAAAAAAAAAAGAAAAAAACAGAAAACCAAACACCGCCTACAGCTCCTGGCTGGCGTTCTTGCCCGCCTTGCCGGTCTTCTTGGGAAGCAGGTCTATAAAAATTAGCATATACCGGGATGCACTACAAACAAGAACGAGACAAACTTACTCTGGTGAATGTTGGGAAGAACACCACCTTGCGCGATGGTGACATGGCCCAGAAGCTTGTTCAGCTCCTCATCGTTCCGGATGGCCAGCTGCAGATGTCTCGGGATAATGCGCGTCTTCTTGTTGTCGCGGGCAGCGTTTCCTGCCAGCTCAAGAATTTCCGCGGCCAGGTACTCCAGCACAGCAGCTAGGTACACCGGCGCACCAGCTCCAACGCGCTGGGCGTAGTTGCCCTTCCGCAGAAGACGGTGGACACGACCAACGGGGAATGCGAGACCGGCCTTAGAAGAACGACTAGAATTTTGTTAAAAACTAAAGTGCACAAAGGAAAAGAATAATGCGACTTACGTCTGCGAGTTCTTGGAACCGCTGGCCTTGCCGCCGGATTTGCCGCCTCCAGTCATTTTGGAAGTTGAGGAAGTTTGAGGAAGTTTGGGGGATATTGGAAAATGTTTGATAATGCGAAGCAAGTGATGCTGCTTTGAGAATGATTTGTTGGATGGTCGATGAATGAATGAGAAATTCTAATACAGATGGTGGAAGCTTAATAGTAGTGGGGGATGGGTGGTTTTTAAGTAGTTTTCGCGCTGAGAGCTCTGTGCAGACGGATCAGCCCTCCGCGTTTTGGCGCTAGTACGAAATAGGATAAATGCGCCAATGGCATCAACAATGAATGTGAAAAATAATTCACGAGGCCGGAGTACGGGGAGTACTTACCCTCGGTACCCAGAAACACGCTTCAAATGAGCGGCAGGAGGATGGGTTCTGCTTCTTTGGAGACTTGTCCTAGTTCTTTACGCACCGTACACGGTGAAACAAATACAGCCTTACCTGGGAGGATGACGTGAACGGCGACAACAGTCGTGAAGCGATTCTCTATGTAGTCTTCGTTCATAACCATACGTCGTGTTATTCTCAGCTTACGTCGTAGTAGCCAACTGCCATATACTGGGCTAGGAATACTTGTCCGCTTTACCAGCCACACACATCTTCCATTTGTGTCACTCCGGCCTTGTTTGGTACTCCAGACGATCACGGAGTAGCTCTCTGATAAAAGAGACTGCATTATACCAGTGCACGACCCTACGTTGTGTGTTTGGATGCCAGGCCATAGTATCTTGACTGCATAGGTACGGGTTATTCGTCTATATTGTGATGACGCCCTCGTCGGTATATCTTAGACGTGCTAAGAACGGAAGAATTCAAGATGCTGCGAAGCACGCTATTCTACCACGCTGTACGGAATGCATCGTATATTATGTCGTACAGACAGAGAATTCATTTCTTTACGGCGTAATCCGTGCTGAGCTAGTCAAAGACAATTCACCCCATTGCGACTTGATATAACTAGTTAATGGGATAAACAATGCTATTGGGAGCCCCATTGCCCTTGATCAACGGTACGCGACACTGACGCGCTTTCAGCAAGGACAAATAATACTGGCCCACAGTGCTCCGCATTCCAAAGAAGCAAGAGTGCATATCATTGGTTGGTTTATCGTGTCATGAAAACGGTGGGTCTGGGAGACTCTGACCAATTGAAATTGTGTGGTGGGGTAAGTCGTTGCGTTTGTTGCTTTGATTTTTCTTGGTCCAACCCCCCCCATAATACAGCGTAATTGCGCTGTAGCATGTCGTTACTGGCTTTGTTGTCCCACTATGCGACGCGCCCCGCCAACCTCAAGACGCCCCCCGCACAGACCATGCTAGCTTGCCGCGCGAAATCAGCAGACTTTCTGTGGGATGGCAATCAGCAACAACGACACGAGCTATCGCGTCCAGATACAAAAAGGCCGGCGCCCCCCAATCTCTCAAGTTTCTCGATTCTCCATTGCTTTTCTTACCAACAGAATTTTTCAACGACAACAACCATTATCGACCACCTTCAAACCTTTTTTTTTCTTTCTTCTTCTTCTCTTTTCTTTTCGCTTCAGACGCCTTTCTCGCCTCTTTTTTTTTCTTTCGCATAGTTCAAAATGCCTCCCAAGGCCGCTGACAAGAAGCCCGCCTCTAAGGCCCCTGCTACCGCCTCAAAGGCGCCTGAAAAGAAGGATGCTGGCAAGAAGACTGCCGCATCTGGCGACAAGAAGAAGCGGACCAAGGCCCGCAAGGAGACCTACTCCTCTTACATCTACAGAGGTTCGTTTGCCACACAGCGCATGTCCTAGATAACATTCTTCTCTAACCAATAAAATAGTTCTGAAGCAGGTTCATCCCGACACCGGTATTTCCAACCGTGCCATGTCGATCCTGAACTCTTTCGTGAACGACATATTCGAGCGCGTCGCCACCGAGGCGTCTAAGCTTGCCGCTTACAACAAGAAATCGACTATTTCCTCCCGAGAGATCCAGACATCGTGAGTAACACCTGTACACTCATTATGAAGACTTTTGCTAACTGCATAGTGTCCGTCTGATCCTGCCGGGCGAATTGGCCAAGCACGCCGTGTCGGAAGGCACAAAGGCTGTGACCAAGTATTCCACATCGACGAAATAAGCGAGCTCTTCTTTTTGCGATTTTCTGCCATTGCTTTTTTCCTTGTCCCGAGGATTTGTGTTTGCTTGACATTTGGGTGTCTTGAGACTGACCGGGGCAGCCATTCCTCGGAGTATTCTAATGCGTTACGGAAGGGTTTGTCTTTTTTTGCCATTTCATTTTAGGGGGACAATTGTTTCAACGGGATTATGGGGTTTGCGGCTGTACATTATCTATTAGGATTTCGGAACGGACTCGCCTGCACGGGAAGGTTAATGAAATTCTTTCTCATCCAAACTGTTATCAAATATGGTTTAAAGCTGCACGCGCATTGTCATTGAAGAATTGCTATTCGAAATGGGGTTGTTTTCTTCGACTATGGGCCGTGATGTGAAGCTCTTTTCACCCGAGTCCGGCTTTGGACCGCTTGACGATGTGCTCAATGATTTGGGTCATCCCTTTATTATCTGTCGCACCTAGTGCCATTCCAGTGCTCCAGCCCATTTTCTCCAGCATTGTTCTGCCTTTGTTGGCCAGCCCAATTTCTGGTGCGGAACCGCCAACCACCTCTCCATTTTTGACAGTCGCAGCACCAGGATCCCCTCCTTTGCGTGCGCCTATTTTCTTGGACCCAGCTCCATATGCTCTATTATCAAGTCGGGCAAAAAAACGGCGCCTATAATTAGCGAAAACATGTTGAAACTGTTCATCGTTAAACTTAACAGTCGCCTTCGTACGTGCGAGTGTGGGACGACGCTGTTCGCCACATCCTGTTGACTTGGACGCTATATTGAAGCGATAGGCTATCTCGTGAACAACCTTGCGTGCATGTGCGTCCATGGGGGGTAGTGTGATGCTAAAATTCCTGGTTAGAAAGCCAAAGCTCCCGCCTAAAAGCATCTGGAAGAAAACCCTCACCTTTGTTGGGAGCCGAGCAGGAACGACCGAAACTCTTCTTGCATATCATCAAGACTCATGCCGTTTGGATATTTCAGACGTGGATCGTTTGGGTCTGATTTTTTGCCCAAAAGTCCCTTGGCTCTTAGCTCTTCGCGTGCTCTTTTTCGTTCCTTTTTGCGTTGCCGGTCTTTTTGCCAAGATGCCTTCAACTTGCTCTCCAATTCCGCATCGGAAAGTTCAAGTTCTAAGTCACCTTGATTATGGGACCAGCCGCTGACTTCCAGTTGTTCGAATGCATTCGCGACTGCTTCGGCACTTGGGTATGCCCCATTGAACGACCGGTGAGCCCCCGTTGAACCATAGGTTGCGAGAACAGTGTGGTTCCAAGAAAGAGCCCCTTTGGAGGGCCGGTTTTGTTTTTTGGGTCGATTGTGCCTTGTTGTTGGAATCATAGCCGTTTTATCGTCGGATTCCAAGGGAATAAAGTCGTCTCCGCTCATACCTAGGCCGCCCTGTCCAAGGCTGGAGGGTTGCCCATCATCTGAATCTATTTCGACATCGTCTAGCTCGCCTATGGCACCACTGCCGTCAGTAGCAACTCGGGCGGGCTGTTGTGCCGATTTCGAATGGCTACGCATGGTATTGTGGCCACCGTCTTTATTGCTATCTCCTCCAATATTGATGACAATATCGTCGTCAGAGCCGCCAAGATCCCGGCGATTTCGAGTAAGTTGTTGGACCATATCTGCTATGTCTTCAGCAGACATATTTTCGACATAGTCGTTGATTGCGGCGTCGCTCTCATTCTCGCTGTTAAGGTCGAAAAAAGGAGTATCTAAATCATCTCGCCGAGGGGCTGTTGAGTGGTTGGATGATGGTGTTGTCTGGTTCTCGTGTGTTGTGCCCAGCATTTTCTCAGCTTGGTCTTTGATAATGAAACCAGGCAAAGATTTTACGTGTGCGTGCCGCCCTTTGAACAAAATCACCTCTTTGCTGGAGTCGGAGTCATCGTCCGCTGTGTTCTGTGACATTGTCGATGTAAGCACGTCGGCTATTGATGTTGGCGATATTTGGGCAGCCCCCCCCGATAGTCTACCTTGCCCCCCACCAACATCCACTTCTCCCAAAGCTGTCATTTCGGTCGCTGACGCACTCATACTCGGGTTTGCTTTCATGTCGCCTTCAGTTAGCGGCTCTACGAGGCCAGCACTGATGAAAATGACGGGCCGTCCTCTCAAACTCGAGTTCACGTCCCAATGGGATGACTTGTTCCTGGTATTCAGAGCCAGCTGCTGCATGGAAGTACCTGTGTGATTGGCGTAAGTATTGGGCTATTGTTTGGGGATGGCTCGAAATGCTGGTATCTACGTGGTAGTGAATAGGGGAGGCTCGTACTAGACGATGATGGATTTGGAAAAGTAGACTTGATATTCCAAGTTTGCAACTCGCCGGTTCGGCCATGGTTGAAGGAGCGTCTTGATGAATCAAGAGCAGAAGAGGCACTGGTGGAACGCAGGCGAACTGTCTTCGCCCCCATTGCTCTCTTTTTGTGTTTTGCCATTGTCGGGTAAGAGTCTTAGCAAAAGAGACTTCGGTTTCTGCGCATGCTGCGGTCGATTTCCTTGCAACGGCTTAAACGCACATTGATGATGCATACTCGAGAGTGTGAAAAAATCCAGATGGGAAGCGACTAAATGGTCATAGCTCTCTGACTTACGTAATTAACCCTTCCGCACCATTCATAGTCCATCGCATTTTTAGTACGGAGTACTTCTAACGTGGCGAGCGTGGCACGTCGGAATATGGTTAAAACGCGGGGGCGAGATGTCCAGCACACGTCATTCCTTCTCAACCTCCTACATAGTAATTATCAAATTTAATCACCACACTTTCCACGTCAGGCTGCCATTACATTGATCGCCGATCAGAACAACTTATATGTTTTATGGCGAGTAGTAGAATTTGAACCAAAAACAATTTTTATTCCCTGTCCTCCTCTTCTAATTTTCACACCTACGACTTTGATTGCTCCATCTGCGGCGTATACCACTCGACAATCGCCATTGTTCGTACCATTATTTGACCACTCCCATTAAACTAACCCGGCCCCCCTTCCTACCCAACAACATTCTTCGGTAAACAGAGTTGGCAACATTTTTCATTGCCAGAGGCACACACTCTTATAACCTGGCATACACATTATATCTGCATTTTGATATCCAACACGGCGTTGTGTACCGCGGCCGCCGCCCGAAAGCCAGAGTTTGGGAAATCATGGACGCTGCTGTCGCTGGGGCCACTGACCTTGGTCGATATGGCCGTCGCATTGTTAGATTGCTATGGGATCCAGAACCAAAGAATGATACGGCTGCAGACCAACCAGTCTGGTGCCTTGGCCGCTCTTACAAACTCGAAACTGACAAGATCGGAAACAAGGCAGCTGGGGGAGCAGTTCTTCCAAATGCAAACCCAATTACTCTCTCTATAGCCACAGAAACCCCGACGCCACAATCAAAAACATCGGCCATAGATACTCCACCCGAATCTACCTCGAGCAGTTTCGGCTCATCACTCGCATATGACGATGAAGGAGAGGCAGAGCACGGGGGCTGGCCGGCCGCATTTTTGGTCGATTTCGAATCGCGGTTGTGGATGACGTACCGCTCTGGCTTTGAAGTCATTGAACGTTCGACAGACCCAAACGCATCGGCAGCCTTGTCATTTGCAATGAAGCTAAAAAGCCTTGGTGACCAAACTGGATTCTCGTCGGATAGTGGATGGGGCTGCATGATCCGGTCAGGCCAAAGCTTACTGGCAAACTCCTTTCTAATGTGGAAGCTTGGGCGTGGTGAGTCTTGTTTATGAGGCGCTTCTTAGTGATACAAAAGCCGATATACTTATTGATGCTAACGTTATGTGATTGTTTGATAGATTGGCGATTGGGCGATGGGAGCGCTACAGAGCGCGAAATCATCTCCATGTTTGCGGACGATCCCCGAGCTCCCTTTTCTATCCATAAATTCGTCGGCCATGGTTCCGTGGCATGTGGAAAGTATCCCGGCGAATGGTTTGGCCCTTCGGCTACGGCACGTTGTATCCAGTAAGTTTCCTTTCTGTTTACCTTCCTGGATTTGCTAGCACGAATGTGTTTTTTTTCTTTCTTTTCTGTCATTCACACAAACCAACACTTGCTAATTTTGTATAAACAGGGCCTTATCGAATTCTCATTCAGAATCCCTTCGGGTGTACACAACAGGGGACTTTCCCGATGTCTATGAAGACAGCTTCTTGAAAATTGCAAGGTCTGCGCCTGGCCATACTTTCCACCCAACCCTGATCTTAGTGGGGACAAGGCTGGGAGTAGATAAAACTAATACAGTCTACTGGGAGGCACTTACATCTGCCCTCCAGATGCCCCAGTCTGTAGGGATAGCAGGGTAAGGTGACACCTAGACAAGAGTTGATCAGGCTTGTAAATTATGCTGCATTGGACTAACACAACTTGTACCAGGGGCCGTCCGTCTTCTTCTCACTATTTTGTTGGATCACAGCGGTCTAATGACGATCAGGGTTCATACCTGTTTTACTTAGACCCGCACCATACGAGAGCCGCTCTTAGATACCACGAGAACCCGATGGATTATTCTCAAGAAGAGATTGCCTCCTGCCATACGAAACGACTCCGTCGACTTCATATCCGGGAGATGGATCCTAGTATGCTGATAGGGTTTTTAATTATGGATGAAGACGACTGGGATAGCTGGAAGAGCTCGATTAAGCATGTCCAAGGCAGAGCTATTGTCACCGTATCCGACCACGATCCAGCGGGTGGCTTGACCTTTGGCCGGGAGGGTGCAATCGATGAAGTTGAAACACTGAGCGACGATGACGCGGACACTGTTTTGGAATCATGAGAGCGGGATCTGTCTGATAAGACTCAGAGTTGGCCGTGGGATTTTTTACTTGAACTGATTGTATTGTAATTCAATGCTGAGATGATATCACTCTCCGCGCCCGCAAACAATTTAACCCTTTGGCCTGCTTTACTTCACCATGGTATGTGATGATGACAGAAATCAATACTTCTTATGAAAAGGAATATCGGATTGGTGATACTAGGACTTACCATCGACATCGTAAAAAAGGTACGCCAGGCCCCAACCTATACCCCCTGTAAGAAAACCCACGATCCGATTGCTGAATCAATATGTGATGCTGTCTATGTTCTACCATGTTTGACAACTAATTAAACTTTATGCAAGTTGCAGCTTCATTCATCGTAAATTTTAACCTTGGCGGCATATTCACGTATCCTGCTTACAATACGTTCCTCTATGGCCTCGCCGTGTCCAGCTGCCACTTTCAAAATCAGTTCGTTGAGCATCTGCCTCCCCAAAATATCAACATGATCGGCCGTGTTGGGACCCCCTCTGGGGTTAAACCTCTCTGGCTCGTGTGGCATTTCGACCACGGTGATTTTCGCGCCTGAGGGATTGTATCGCCGGAATTTCCAGCCTTGGTTGCACATGTAGCCGGTGCTTAAGAGATTGACAGTGCCGTCTCCCTCCCCCATAACAACGCCGTGATCGATCATTTCCCCTTGTGTAAGTGTGGTGTCTATGGTAATGTTCAGTTTTGTCGAGGGAATAGGATCCGGCGGCCGATAATAGTATGAGCGCTCTGTTGGCTTTCCAACACCATAAAAACAGTAAATCTTCAGACTCGGGGCTAAAGGAAGGCGGGTTTCGAGAGGGTTAATCCATTTTCGCGGATCTTGCTCATTCTTGTTAACCTCGGCCGAAGTTTTGGCAACCCCATGAGAATAGCTGGACTGAACCTGTTCGCGATACCACTTCTGGGAGGTATTAAAAAGGTAGGCCAAAGCACCGCTGACGGTCAAATTGTGCAACGGCGCGGTCCAGTTATCGCCTTTTCGGAAATTTAATAAGGCTCCAAAACTCTGCTCCTGTCCGGGGATGTCGTCGGGTGCCCCATCTTCGATACTGCCCCAAACGGCGTCACCGCCTATAGGGAGCATTGAAGAGATGCCGGGCATGGCACGGAATATTTCTGCCCGCTCTTCTTTGCTAAGGAATTTCTCGAGGCCATAGACTGCAAAAGAGTTCAGTTGGGCGGTATCGCGCATCTCGCCGGACAGAACCGCAGTCAGATCTTTGACAGCGCCCAACATGCAACCACTCACATTGATCCATGAATCAACATACGTTTCAACCCATCCATCACCACCTCGGCCTCCAAGTGGCGATGCAACCCAATGGAAGAAGTAAAACAAAACCTGGCTACCCATGCTGTGTGATACCAGAACGACCTTGCGGTCCGACGTCATGGCGGCCATTTCGATGTACATTTTCAGCCGAGTAAAGTACTGGTCCCTTACTTCAAGGTTGGCATACGAGAGGCGCCAGTCGTACGCCGCCGTGAACGAATTGGTCGGGTCGTAGCCTAGGGACGCAAGATTCTCGAAAATCTTGTTCCAGATCCAATACCCGGTAATAAAAAAGTCGGTGGCGTCGAAGCCTTGTGCTGCGCGCATTCTGTATCCTGGTGGATCAAGGCCCGTCTTCTCGTCTAGCATGATGTGCCTCTTCCAGTTCTCCTTGTCCAAGACAAGAGCCCGCATCATGCTCCAGCTGCCCCAGAGTCGCTTTCTGAAATACTGCCGTGAGGCATTGGCGGTCCCCCAGGATTCCAGGCCGGTTGAGATAACTCCGGGTATCATGATAACTGAGTGATTCACGCCTAGTCCTTCCGCTTTGACTTTCAAGCCAACCGAAAATGCGTCGGAACTGTCGAGAAGGTCGCGCTCTCCGTTCTGTCATGAATGTCAAAACGGTAAGTGTCAACAATTGCGCGCTTGGGAAGAAGAACAGCAGATTGCCATGATCGCAAGGCTGGGCTTGGCCTGGCATAGGGTGGGAAAGCAATTTCAGCTGCCACTTACCATCAGGTTACGCATATCCGACACTAGGCCGGCAGGAAGCACGTCAAAAAGGCTGTCCATTGTAAGATCACCGATCTCTGGGAAGTCTATGAGGTCGTTGCTCTTGGCAAAGAAACCAGCAGCAACAAGACCAAACAAACTTCCAAGGAGAAAGACAAACGTGTGGCGCCGCTTCTTGCCTTTTCCGGGAACTCGGGATGCGGGGTGTGTGCGTGTTTTATCCGATGGGTCGGCGGACCAGCCATGCTCGCTTGCATCAGCAACGCCGGCCACCGGGCTAGGCAAAGAGGCCATGCTGGAGTCGACCTCTTTGTTCGCATCGTCTGGCTGTTCATTATGCGGACCTTTAGGCCCGCGCCTCCTCATTTTGCTATCCATAGTCTTGAAGCTGGCGGCGGTTGGGGATGTTGTCTCGGGGGCGTTGTCTCGAGTCGACCTGGCAGGAAAGCCGGAAGGGCGTGCCCGGAAAATATCAGGTCAGAAGGGCACGTTGCGAAGATATGCTGTTTTATATTGTTCCGGGGTGTGTTAAGAGAGGAGAGCCTGTGGTGCCGGCGCTAGGCAAGGCATCGAATATGTGTCTGTCACTAGCCGTTGCGAACTTTTTGTTCTTAGCTGTGGCCCGGCATGAGTTTTGGCGATGCGCAGTGACAAGGTTGCACTGGGATACCCGTGCGTGGGCCGGGTTGATGCTTAGTAGTGCAGAATACGATAGTCTGACATACTTTAGTGCCCGTTTGTCAATGGCTGGCTACTCTAACACTGTCAAGCACCCAGGCATGCTGGCTACAGCATCCGAGTTTCCTTCGTCTTCTCCCTGAAAACAGAGCCCCGCTACTTAACCACGTTTGCTAACAGGCCATACTATGTCTTAAGATTCACGTTGTAATATACATTTAAAGCACACTCTGTAGCGTACATATATACACATCGAGTTGCTTTTAAACAAGCTTGTGTGTATCAAAAACACGACAGACGTATAGTAGCGGAACGAGACATTTAAAGCCGAATACAGTTAACTGACGTACAGAGTGATATATTTTCGTTCTATTTGACCACCTTGTCACTTCAACACCGTTGTATCCATAGTACGATGACTTACTTGGTCGGAAATAGTAGTGTTGCTTGATTAGCGCAGCCGCGGTCCGAGCGGCGCCTAACAAATCGGCCCCCTAATTGGCATGTCCAGCACCAAATAAAATCCGAACAACTAAAGCCCTCTCCGATTGCACAGACTTTTGGACGGCAGCGACAGATCCTCAGCTTCCGACAGTCCAAACCACGACCTGGTATTCTCTCTGCGTATGGCCCAGGGTTTTGTGGCAGCCAGTCAAGCTTCAAAAAAAAAAAAAAAAAAGGCTGGCCGCCAGTCGTGACCTACCCGCATATGCTGGCACTTTCCATCTTTAACCCGCGTTGTTTAGTCGCCACTTGTTGCCACAGATCAGACTCTGCAACCCGCCGAACTCAAGCTCTTCTCCGCCAACGGCTGCATCATACCTTCCTTCACACGACTGCATCTAGTCTTGTGACGGATGGCAACATTGCTCCTCACCCCGGCTTTGGGAGCAGAGCCTAAGGCACTCCGATATATCCGCTACGAGCACCAACTAGAGCAAGAGTACTTGCCTTCCATCCGAGCCCTCATATCCAGAGACCTCAGTGAACCGTACAGCATATATGTGTTCCGTTATTTCCTATATCAATGGAGCCATCTGTGTTTCATGGTAGTGCAGCACCCATCTTCCGTTGCCAGTTTCGGGCAGGCCACCGCTTGCGCCCTCATATTTCTGCAGCTAATTCTCCTCTAACACCTTATTCCTAGGCTCTGGACCCGATCGACTCTTCCGTTGTCGGTGTCGTGATCTGCAAACTAGAACCACACGCGGCGAACGGCCCACCCACTCGGCGAGGTTACATTGCCATGCTAGCTGTTTCTGCAGCACACCGGGGCCATGGAGTGGCTACGTCTCTTGTTAAATTAGCCATCGAAGCCATGGCAGGACGAGATGCAGATGAAGTGGTGCTCGAAACGGAGGAGTCCAACACGCCTGCCATCCGTCTATATGAGAGGCTCGGCTTTTTTCGCTCAAAGAAGCTCTATCGATATTATCTCAACGGCAACAATGCTTATCGTCTGGTGCTTCCATTACGACCTGTTGATCCCGACTCTGCCTTAGATCAGGCTCTGGGGGACGAAGACAGATAGTTTAGCTGCAGTGCGATTGGTCCTGTGGCAGGTAAACTAACCTGCGGGGCTTGTATCAGCCGCGTTGCACTCTTTCTAGTGCGTGGTGGGCAGTGAGCAGCGTGTTTGATGCTATAGGTTAACATATATTACATAGGCGACACTGTTATTTGCCCTGGAAGTTTTCGGTTTTGTGATGTGTAATTTTTTAAGTTATCTTTTCATGTTGATAAATAAATGAGCCGCTGCTATATGCCTTGTTTTAACGGTCTCCTTTAACTTCCCACAGACAGAGAAGCTTGTCATAGAAACTTGTAGAGACACAAAACAATGATCCCTGTTGTTGGAAATCGCTGCCGTAGTTCATACTTTTATGCTCCTCAAACCGGGCTGCAGTTGTTATTTCACAGGCACCGGATGAATTGCAGCATATATCAACAACCCGCGCTCCTGCGTGCATGCACGATGCCAACACGCGTATGTCCCATTGGTGTCCATCGGAAGCGTGAGATACCAGCTTCAGTCTCCAGACGCCACCACCTAGGTTTTTTTCCGCAATACATGTGGCCTCTCGGCGGCCGGAGATTTCAACCGGATCAAAAATCGAAAACACGCGAATGTGGTCATCATAGCTTCCCGTGATGACAATCCGGCCACCGTCCAGGCCTTTGGCAGTTGTAGGCAATATCGCAGTCACGCCGGCATTGTGGCCAGCCAGCTTGAACGTACCGGACAGTGAGTTGAGCGGGACAGCAATGCCGTTTACCGGTGATGCACTCAGAGCACAGGATGTGTATTTCAGAAGAGAATCGTCACTCCCAGAGTACAGCGTAGTAGGGGTGCTATTTCCCCCCGTGCCTCCTTTGGCATATCCTTCGTCGTCGATTTCGTCGCCAGTATGCGATGTGTTTACCTCCATCGATGTGGTCGGGGAGAACGCAATCGTCCACGTTTCCAGGTCGTGTGTTAAGACAGTGGTCTTGGAGACGACGGTTGTTGGTTGTACCTCGCTGGTGGCCATCACATAGACATGCCCTGATGATGTAGAAACAGCAATAATATCGGGTATGCTGGGGTGCCATGCACACGAGAGGAACAGTATGCCCTCCCCAACACCGCTGACCTTGGCCGTGCCGATGCTTTGTAGGGTGCTAGTCGAGGTGTTGGTAGGCAAGAGGCGGAAGATGGAAAGAGACGCAGTGCTGGATGCTACAGCAAATATGTCCTTCCTGCCTTCGGTCGGCTGGAAATGTAGGTCCAGGATCGCCGATGGCTGAGCGATGCTTTCTATTTGACGACTGTTGGTGCGACAGGCAGGTATTTAAACATCCATGTGCCCCTCTTGTGTCAGTAACTGTAGCCATGATACGTAGCTGGAGGGCCTGTGTTCTTACACGGTTGTGCCCTCTAGTCTGAAGACAACAATGCTGCCATGGCGGCTCTGGGGTCGCAACAGGTCGCCCTCGGTATGGTGCTCATCCTGAACGAGGCTGTATGTGCCGACACAAAAGTAATTGGGGTGTTCAAGGCAGAATTCTATGCAGCTTGGTGGGAGGTCCAGCGTGAGCGAGTGGATAGGGGCTATGGGAAAATCCATTCTTGAATATGGTTTGCTTGCGGGCTCTCTGCGTCTTGGTATGCTTGTTTGCGATGCGCCGCATGGCATTAGTTATGCAGTTGTGACTTGTAACGTGTATTATCACAGTAGTAGTTGGTTGTTGTCGTGATGGGGAGCGATGCCATAATGAGGTGAATGTGGGGCCGGCTTCATCTTTAGCCCTTGTCTGATAGGGCCAGCTTTGGCTGGTGATTTTAGCTTTCATACCGCGTTATTAGTAAGAATTAGGTACAGAGTCAGGTTTCAAAACGGGAACTGATAGGTACTACTCAGTAGCATGGGTATAATAGTGTGTGGGGGTGAACAGACACATTCAATGGTTTGGGATGGAGCAGGGTGAGAAAATGGTAATGTGTGTACTGGTGTGTTGATGTATGTGGGCTCTGTGGGAGAATACGTAAGGGAGAAGAAGGAGTGGGGGTTGAAAGGAAGCAGCGGTGTTAGCTACAATATTATTATTTTTAAGTTTTAAGACGGGGAGGGGGGGGGGGGTTGCCAAATTCAAACACAGGTTGTGAAAACAAAAAATGGTTTTTTTTTTCTTGTTTATTTATTTGTTTATTTATATATATATATAAAATATAAAAAACATACTAGGAGGTGGGGGCTTGGCTGGGCGAGTACTAAATATGCATTTTACGATTTTTTTTTCGTTACGAGCAAAACCTTTTTTGGGTTGTAAAGAAAAGCCTTAATAAAAGGGCGGTAAAAGAATAAATAATACACGTTAAAATAACTAAGGTTCTACAACCCCCCCCCCCCCCCCCACAAATGTATAGAAAAGAGTAAAACACGCGAAAAAGAGAGCCAAAAAACGAAACCAAAAAAATCAGGGGAAAGAGAGAGAAGATGTTACATACGAAAGGTGTATGGCGGCTAGCGCATGAATAGGTAGCCAAAAGGAATCGAAAGCAGTGGCGAAAAGGCAGCTTTAAGAAGGCAGTGACGAGAATAGGATATGAAAGCAAAGACACGGCCGCGGCTGCAGATAATGCATTGGTTAACGAAGATCAAAGGAAAAGGAAACGAGTATACTCCGTACTATTTAGTGTGATGTAGAAGCAAAGAGAACAAACGTCATCTTACAAGACCACCGGCCGTTTGCCATACTGGCGCGCAGTGCACGACATAGTTTCAGGGCGTTGTTCTCATGGCGTGGGAGATTGTCTGTTTACAATAGAAGAAAAGAGAGAGAGAAAGAGAAAAGGGAAAAAAAAGGGAGATAAAAATGAAAGCGACAGAAAAAGCCAAAGTAATGATAACAATAAAAAAGCACAACAATGAAACGACAAGGACAAGATAAAAGAAAGGATAAGAGACAATGCGATCGCCACAAAACGGATTACATACCACCCGCCACGACAGGTTCCGACACGAATTGACACCGCACACCTCCTCATCACCCCACCCCAAAACAAACAAAAACAAAAAAAAAACCACATTTATCGATAGGGTCGACAAGGGAAACAAAATGCCCGACTCTGCGTCCGACTCTGGATCCGACTCTGATTTCTACGGTGCGTTCAATTGGCATAAGCAAACACTGAGCATGGAAAACAGTTGAACATTAGTACGAAATTGGGAACGATGTAATTGTCACTGATACCTGGATGAAGGGCGACCAGAGGCCGTTGCGACGATGAAGCAAAGGGCCCGGCAACCAAAGGTGGACCACCCCATAACAACAACGGGAGCGACGGGATCTATTATTTCGACTATAACAAAGTATGCGGACACAGAGCACCCGCTCCGAAACCCATTCGCAGGCGTCCCATATGCATGGCAGCTCGGCGAGAGCATAGAAGAGTTCATTGACCGCCTCCCACCTTCCACGACACAGGCAAGCGTACACACACCCTGTATCTACATATGCAACCCATACATTCGAAGGAGGAAGAAGGCTGAGTCTACAAGCCAAGGAATTCCCGGTTGCGGGGACGAAGGGCCAGAGGCGGAAGAAGGGGTGCACACCAACTTATTCGTTGAGGGAGCCCGAGAGCGACTCGAACTTCTCTCCGGCTTTCTTCGTGGCTTAACAATGATGGGCTTACCACCAGTTGCCGCTGTACGAGACGCCGAGGCGGCCAGATCGGCCGCCGTTAGAGACATACTGGGACTCGCTGGTCACCTCGGGGTGACGTGTGGAAAAGTAAGGCTGCTTCAAGTGCCGCCACGCGGACACGCCAGAAGACGGACCATCAGGGTATGATTGCTACACGCGGACGGAAAACTGACCGTGGTTTAGTGGCTGCTCCATGTCCCCCAAGGACAGGTCGACGATGCATGGAGGCAGGTGGCACGAGAAACATATCAGGGTACGTTGGGCATCGCAGCCAAGATTGTCACCGGGAACCTAACGCACGATAACCGGCGCCAAACGTGGCAAGGCCGCCACCTAATAAGTGTCTACACACCAGACTTTCGGGATGTTACCGACATTGGCCGTGTTCTGTTACGGCTTGAGACGATGGGGTTGGTCCGACGCGAAAGAAGTGCATGCTTATACTACAAGTGTGGTGAGTATTATGCCAGTTGGCCCAGTAAACACACCGCTCTACGAACGACAGTGTGACAATCGCGAGGCTATGTTGCTAACAACGAGGTCACTAAAGACGCCTACACATACCTGGGTATTGGCGCTGTAAACCCATGGGGCATGCGGGCATCACTCTTCAATTCAAGCGACATATTCTCTGGCCTCTAATGCTATACCCTACACCCTGTAGCGATGCCGATACAGCAAACGTGTTCGCAATCACTAATTACAACAGTTGGGGCTGTTGGTATCTGGCAGATTGGATTGAAAACTGCACCACCCAGCTAAGCTAGCATATCATGTTGGCAAGGGCGCACCAAGCGCCACTGTACTATGTTGCTAGGCTGCTCACACAGGCACACAGGATTAATATGCACTTGACGCGTCGAATTATTCAACAGAACGGGGTGGCAGGGCACAACCGGAACCGGAGGTAAGGGGCCTGGGGAAGGGGTGGGGGGGGGGGTGGAAGGAGCTGACTGAAGTTGGTCAATTATTATGCTGCCTGCGAAAATTAAAGTAATTACGGAGTACTGTATTAAATAATATACTAGCACTCATAGTACGGAGTATCTTCCAACGTATGTCGTACTAACTCTAGGCCTTGTACGGAGAACTCGGTAC